>NEWO01000056.1:311737-322064 GCA_003013225.1 Phalaenopsis aphrodite | reverse complement strand
TTTTTATAAATTGTTAATATAAAACATATACAATACTTTTTATCAAGTGTACATGGCTGAGGACCATGTACACTTGATAAAAAAGTATTGTATATGTTTTATATTAACAATTTATAAAAAAAATATTGTGACCTTGATAAAAAAGTATTGTATATGTTTTATATTAACAATTTATAAAAAAAATATTGTGATCATGATGTGAAATGTCATATTTTTATAATTATTTGATACCGGAGGAACCCAAACTACAACGAAAACACAAATTATTATTTCTAAATTCCGAACATATTACAAACATGACACTTGAAAAAGTAGGAAGTAATGACAAACAAACACAAACAACATAAACAATGAAAGATATCCCTGAGTGATAACAAGGATGGAGGCTGCTGGAAGGTTGTTTGGCGGCTGATGGAAAATGGTTTTGGTTACTGAAAGAAGGGTGGAAGGTGGCTGCAAGGTGGCTGGCGGATGTAAGGGAGGGGCTGCGGTTGAGGGGAGCTGGCAGGAGGGAAGCTTGGCCGCTGAAAGATGGTTGTGGTTGCTAAAAGAGGACTAGAAAGAGGTTGGCGGCTGTAGGGGAGGGGCTGCAGTTGTTGGAGGGTGCAAGGACAGCTGCGGAAGGCGCCAAACAGCAGCAATGAAGGTGTTGGTGGGCTGGCAGAAACAAAACAGCTGCTGAAGGAGTCGAACAGCAGCAAGGAGAGGGTTGGAGCAGCTGGAAACAGCAGGATAGCTGCAGAAAAAGTCGAACTGTACCAGGGAATGAAGATGGTAGCTAGGTCTAGTGATTTGCGGCAGTTGGAAGCGGGCCGGAGGGGGCTGCAGAAGGATAAATCTCGACGGGGTACAGTTATAGCCGAAGCACCACCCGAACCATTGGAGACGGTCACCACCTCGAACGAGTTATAGTCGGAGCACCTTCTCGTTGTCAAGTACAGCCCCCGGAGGGGAAAAATGGCTCTAAGGCAGCAATCAGAAATCAACACTCATAAAACTTCTCCCTAACCTAAAAAAATAGCAACTCTATAAAGAGGGGATTAGTATATAAAATAGGTAAAGAGTAGGATAGGAAAGATATATAATAGGCAAGGAGGGGAATAAGAAAGTAGAGAAGAAAGGAAATATAATGAGAAATCATCGAGAAAGTAAAGGAAAAGAAAGAGATTAAATAGGAAAGGGGAGCCATGGTTACTGTAGCAGCTACAGCAACCACATTCGCATTCTTGTAGCAGCTATAGTTACGTTGGCGGTAAGCTCCCTCATCATTATATTATATCTCCATATTTGCCTCATATCATATCTATGTCATATAGAAGTTTTTGCTTCGTAGTAAAGAAGTTAGCAACTTGAATAGATGGCATCTATTAATAACATAACATATCATATCATTTCTCAAGAAATCAAACAGCCCGCACATTTTTTTCTTTTGCATATAGAAAAGCTTGCAGTGTTGCTTAAATTTCAAAAAGAAAAAAAAAAAGAATCTCAAGAATTATAAAAGGTGGTAATATGAATTGTAATGAACAAACAATTTCAAGATCTAAATAAATTTCTATGCGATTTTGCTTCCAGCATAGTGATGCACTTTATCCATTCACAGCAAGAGTATATTAAATTAAAAAGATTCATAAGATGATAATAAAAAATTGCAATCATTTTCCAAGGTAAAACAACAAATGTCTATCTCAAATAGATCTAAAGATGAGTGATGGAAATCTAGATTTTATTCTCATTGGAGGTGTTACAATCTATATTTTAATTCAAGTAACTAGAGCATCTAAGTAATGATGGCCCGAAAAAGTTGGATTTAATTTCCTACATTTAGGTAAATCTATACGGGTTAACATTATTCAATATTAACTCAAAATACATTAATTCAAAACATTTGCGTGGAGTTGGAGCATTGGAGTACAGGAGAGGCAGTTTAGAGCAGCGGCAACTAAATTATTCCTAGCGTGGACTTGCCCATTATTTTGAATCAAACTGAGCTGGGGAAGTGAAAATTGCATTTATGTGAGAAGTACTAGTGGTATTTTTTTCATTCGAGGCTGTGCAAGATCTCAAACAGTATTTGCATGCGTCTGCTAGATGGATTTTATGGTTTTACCGTAACTATGAGTTATTTTCCTGAACAGGACTTGTAGTTTCTGCAGGAAGGATACATGCAAATGATCCGGCCACTAATTTTAGCATACTGCGTTAGCTTGTTTCACTGTTTTTCGGTTGTTTACGACTTTTAAATTAAAGAGGGGTTTTTTTTTCTTATCTTTAAAAATAAAAAAAAAGTGAAATTGAAATTACTTGTTTATTAAGAGTTTATAAATAGTTCTTCTAACAGCTTCGACTAAAATAAAATCATCCTTCAATTTCAATCTTCAGAGTGCAAGTTGAATATGTGATTCATTTGAGCACAAAGAAGAAAATGTGACTGTTTGATTTTGGAGCATCTACTTGTATAGGTGTGAGAACGGGGCTGTACTATAGCAATGTTCCCATAAGGGTGTGGAGTCGACAATGGAGGCTTCTGCATCAGTCACTAGGAGTTGGAGGAGCTTCGACCTCATCTGTTGAAGCATTTGCCTCCTCATAGTGGTTAAGTCATCCCCAATGAAGATATCAAAACTGGCATAATCTTCTGGAAAATCAGTCATGTAGGTGTGGACATTCTAAAGCACGTCTTAATAGAATAACTATTCATTGTCTCTTGACACAACCTGAGCGGGAGCTACATAAAGACAGGTTCTCACAAGACAAATCCCAATCAAGTAAATATATAATATACTTCTTCCTCTCCTCGTACTCAGCTGAATGTATCCGATAAAAAAGACTATCAGAAGGGGGCCAACTCTGGAATAACATCTTTGGCAAGTTGAACAACTCTGTCTAGCAACAATTTAGTAAAGACATCTCATTCTCTAATAGGACCTAGATCGCATTGAAAATTTTTCTTACCCATTAAGCTCCTAAGATAATTTTTAAAGTTGTGGTTCATCCCTCCTGTTTGAACATCTAATGGTGGGTACACTTCTAAATTGAACATAATATCCAAATAACTTTATATAATCTTCTCGATGTGCAACAAAAGAACCTCATTTTTTACACATTGGACCTTCCTCAATAGGGGAAACGCAAAAAGAAGTCTATAAATCTGAAAAATCAAAATTACTCTTATCTGGGATTGTCATGTCTCTAGTATTGGTTCCTCAAACTCAAGACTATAATGGACCATCTCTATTAATTTGGTTGGAGTCTCTCTCATGAGCTCCACTGGAACTATGTGCATCTTTTCCTCATCAGTTGGAAGATAGTACTCAATTGTGTCCTCGCTTTCTTCAATTTCTACTATGTCATTACTCATTTTTTCAACAATGTCCTACTCAATAAAACAGATTGTTCCACTAGTTGTGCAATATAATTCAATATGTCCAAGTACATGGCACTTGAAACACTTCTTAGCGGGGACGAATTTGACAATGATGGTTGGTTGCAAATGTTTTCCACTCAGAATTAGTGGCTCCTTAGGTGGGTTCAACTTGAATGTTCTCTTGGGTGTTTTGTAACTATAAGATCCTGGGGTTGAACTCTATTTATAAGATGTGATGGTCGTCCGATGACGTGGTCTCTCCACTTTTAAAAATGGGGTCTAAACATCTTATCTATAGTAAGCTGGTAGGAACACGTGTTGTATCTTCTGTTTCATATTGGACCAAGTATTGATTGTCTTTTCCCTCGCACTGATATAGGTGCTTTCAAATTTTCTCAATAAAATAACACTCTTTTCTAACTTTTTGGCAGCTAGTTTCACCGTTATGTCCAGTGGGACCTCTAAACACTCAAAGACACATTTCAAGGTCTAGAGCCACTCGATGAACTCATCTAGATCTATGTGGTCGTCGAAATATGGCAAATCAACATTCTTCAAAATTTCAGCTTCTCAAGTATTGCAAGTCATCTCTTCGAGGTAGAGGTTTTTCATCCCTGTAATCTAGATGGTGGATGAGATTCACTTCATTTTTTTGATCTAGTAAGTCAGTGTTTTGGTTATGGGTGACCTGTCTGGATTGCCTCCTCTTGATGTTGGCAAGCCTTTGTTGTAGTTGGTGGGTTTCCCACTGCATATCCTTGGAAATCTCTTAGACACCTCTTCGTGAATTTCACATAAACGACACAAATTGTGTCGTTTCCCCTAAATCAAGTTTTTGGTGATTATCTCCTTGGTGGCATCGCTAGATTTTGAGCGTGGGTAGGTGGAATGAGGTGTGTAAGGGTAATATAGGGTTAGAAAGAAAAATTTTATGTGGAGATAGGATTGGGTATTAGTGGATGCTAGAAACTCTATGATAGAACTAAGATTAGGCTAGCTCGGATACCAAATGATATCGGAGTTAACCCAAACCACAATTGAAAAAATAAGTATTATTATTGAAAGACAATTAGGCAGTTACAATTCATGTTGAATGGGAAATGCAACAATAGAAACAAATAAAGACGACTAAAATGTATCTCATAGGTGGGTAGGTTGGAGTGTTGAAAGGTAGTAGATTCAGCAGATAAGATTTCTAGAAGGTGGATGAGTTGTGATAAGGCCTGTTAGGGGCTGGAACAACAACAAGACAACACAGGGGACAGATTTGAGTTGTTAGACTAGCGAGGACAGCACAGGGAACGGTTGTGACAGCAGCTAAGTTTGGCGGAGAGTGGTTGGAAAAGTTTGGGGAGGTCGGAGATAGGGGTTCGACAACAGGTAGGCAGCAACAAAGCGTGGTCAATGAAATGATTGTGGTGGCGATGGGCCAATTCTAGAAGGTAGCAACTTGTGGGAAGGGGAAAGGCGCAAATTCTGGAGGCGATGGCGCATTGGACGGGGAGGCAAGGCGGTGGGGAAGGCTGGAAAAGGCAAGGACAACAACTCATTGTTGTCCTAGATGGCAGCAGCAAGAAGAAAAGCAGTTGGAAGCTGGTGGAAGATAGAAATCTACAGGAAGAAACAAGACAATTGTTTGGAGCAGCTGTAGCAGATAGGGCTGTCAAAATAGCTCGTTGTTCGCGAGCAGCTCGTGTTCGGCTCGTTAAGTAGCTCATGTTCGGCTCGTTCGTTAAGTAAATGAGTCGAACACGAACAAATTTTTAAAGCTCGAACTATAAACAAGTCGAACACAAACTGCTCTTTGTTAGCTCGTGTTCGACTCGTTTTAGCTCGAAATAGAAAAATATATATAATTATCTATATAATAATATATTACATATCTTATTTATATAATAATTATATATATATATATATATTTACATTTAAGTTTAAATAACAACACATCGTGTGGTAATGTGGTTAATAACTTCTTTTGCATAAATTTGGTCCAGGTTCGAATCCAACACTTTACATCTTATTTTTTCAATTTAACTTTAACGAGTCAATTTCGAGCCGAACACGAATACGAATATTTAAATCGAGTAGAACACGAACACGCTGTTCACGAGCCGATTTCGAACACGAGCAGTTTTGGACGAACCGAACAGAGCCAAGTCTGAGCTCGCTCAAACTCGGCTCGTTTACAACCCTAGCGGCAAAGATGGAACAGTCAAGAGATGTGGAAGGATGCAAAAGGAGATATGAGAAGATAATCACCACCTCAAGAGAGGTATAGGTGGAGCACCATCCAATCCGTCAGATATAGCCCTCAAAGTGAGAAGAACGACACTGACAACAGTCCTAAACAAAACACACAACAAACTAAATCCTAAGATATCAAGAATATGAATAATAATAGGATAGCGAGGAGTGGACTAGTAGGGTCAGCCGACTCCACAAGAGCAAAAACACTTGGACTAGTTTGGTCTAGGCCCAAAAACGGCAGCCTGCATAGTCACGAGATTATGGCAGCACACAGATGGGCGCGATGCTGTAGCAATGTTCACATGGGGTGTGGAGCCATGGAGGGAAGCTCCTGCATCGTCTTGTTTGCCACTAGAGCTACTCCAATCATTTCACGAATATATTTGTTTCGCATTTTTTCTCTATGTGCAAAACCACTCATCCACCTAAGTATTCTCATCTCAACAACACTTAATTTTAAGATTCTCTTTTACTTACCAACATTTTGCGCCATAAAGCATTGCATGTTTCACCACCTTCTTATTAAATTTTCCTTTAAGTCTAAGCAGTACTTCTCTATCGCACAATAGGCTCGATGCATTCCTCCACTTCAACCATCCAACTTAAATTCTACTAATAGCATCCCCATCTATATCACCATAACTTTGAACAATCCCTAGATATTTAAAAGGTCCGCTCCTAATGATATGATCATATAACCCCGCCACTAAATTTACTAAAATTATATTACATGTGTTCACTATTAGATCTACTAAAACGAAAGGTTATAGACTCTAAATTTGACCTGCATAATTTTATTTTTTTTAACTCTAACTAGTCTTATCCAAAAGAAGGATGTCATTCGAAAAAAGTATAAAACAAGGTAAATCCTTTAGTAAACGTCCAATAAGAACATCTATAACTAAAGCAAAATGATATGAGCTTAAAGTTAATCACTTATGTAATCCAACAGAAATAGTAAAACATTTGATCAATCATTGTATTCGAACACAAGTAATAGCTCTAGCATACATATGTTTAATGACTTGAATAGAAGCAATATCAACATCTTTCTTTTCTATAAATCTGCAGAATACTTCTCATGAAACTTTACCATTAGCTTTTTCTAAATCAGCAAAAATCATATGTAGATCATTCTTACTCAAACCTCTCAATAAATGTATAGCTCCCATGGTAGAATTCCCTGAAATGAATTCAAACTGATTTTGATAGATTTTTGTATCACGTCGTAGCCTATGTTCAATTAAACTCTCCCAAAACTTTAATATATGATACATTTACTTAATTCTCCAATAATTTGCACACTCTTGTACATTTCCTTTATACTTAAAAATAAAAACAAAAACTCTTTCTCCACTCATTAAGCATAATATTGTTTTTAAAATAATATTATAAAGTTTAGTAAGCCAAAAAATTCTCTAATTTACTAAACATTTTCACACTTCTAAAATATGATACGACGTCAAAACCAGCATGTTTTTCCACAAAAATTAGGGCAAATAAATATTTTACTTCCCAAACACCAAAAGAATGCAATAGAACACTAAGAACTCAAGCGAATACAAAATATAAGCAACTACAATTCGAGAGGTGTTCGATCTCTCCCAATTCCTACAATTCGAGGAGGAAATCTCCCCGAAACCATAAACCTAAGATACAAGACTTAATCTCAAGCATAAACCTAATCCTGAACATAATAAGCATATTTATACTCAACAATTTTAATAATAAAAGACTAAATTGCCCTTGAGAGAAGATAAAATTATGCTTAAGCTAGGCACCATCGTAATAATACCGCCCTAAAAGACAAATTTTCCTCAAGGTGAGAAAATGTGAGTGTTCCTCCAACCACAGTTGTTTGTATTTCTTCATTCTCTACCTCATTGTCATGCATTATGAGAATTTGTAATTTTCAATCCTTGCAACGGTGTCCTGGAGTAAACTTCTCGTCACACAGAAAATATAACACCTTGGCTCGCTTCTCTTGAATTCGTCTATGTAAAGCGCCTAAGCGTCGCTCCTGGTCATAGCCATTATTCTTGTCCCATGCAAGCTCCCTCTGGATCTCTACTGTTTGAGCCTTTGGTATTGTTGTGATTGTAGCAATTCGATACAGAACTCCATCTGTGTTGCTCCTGATGGACTTCCCCATCTGGTTCTTGTCCTCCACCATATAAGCTAGCTTCATTGTCTCCCTCAATCCTCGCAGTTTCAATATTCATAATGTGTTGCCCATATGTAAGGCTCTAAACCCTCCATGAAATTTTCCTCCAATCCTGTCTCAGAATACCCTTCAGCGTCCCAACAATAGCTCAAATCTCTCCAGCTATTTCATGGCAATACCCTCCTAATTAAAGGCATAGAATTGCTCGTGTAGGTCTCCCTCTCGAATAGCTCGAAAACGTTCCAACAAACAATCATTAAATTCTTCCCACAAACAACTCGGGTATCTAGTCTCCCTCCGATGAAACCATGCAAGGCTTTTCCCCTCCAAACATAACTATGTCGTCATGAGTTTCTCTTCCCAAGTTAGACCATTCATCCTGAAGTATCGCTCCACCTGATACACCAACTCATATGCATCTTCCCTTCAAAAATTGTATTTGCAACTTCTAATCCCTAGCATCACCATTACAACTTCCTCTCCCTCAAGTGTTTCCCCGCATGTATATAGGGTGAAACTCCCTTCTTCAATAATAGTCATACCTCATTCTGGTTTCTTACCTTCTGTAGTTGTGCTCCTCCCAACCCTTTATATAACCCTTCTTTAATGTCTCAAACTAACTCCTTTCATCAAAAATCTCTAATTCACCCACAATTGAAGTCCTATGGGAAAATTTGTGACGGTGGATGTTTTCTTCCTCAAATTCCTCGTGTTTAATCTCTTTCTCTTCTGATCTAGTTGCGGATTCTCCAGTCAATCTTTGGCTCGGATTAACAAACTAAGCTGTCGGCGGGGTGGTCTTGGATTGCATCTCAATAGCATTTTTCTCATCTCCTCGAGGCTCTCAAATCGATCATCCATTCAATTCTTCGAGGAAGAAAACCTCTCGAGACAACCTTTCATTTGGTTTTCCACAAAAGAAAACATATCTTCTATGGTGGCAAACCTTTCTTTCATCTCGAATTTAAGCTAACTCAACTCTTCCTCTAATTTATCCTCTAAATCATCTATTTTCTTAGCTATCATTACTCCTTGTACGGTTTCAGAACTCCTTTATGTTGAAATCATGAACTTTAGAATTTTTGTACATGGTTTTGACATGTGCGAAACTCTAGATGTCGCGATTAATGAATTCTTATAAGTAGTTTTGCGATTAGAAGTTGTGTGGAGCTCTAGACATTACGATCCAAATTCTTCTATGAAGGTTCAACGTGTAACTCCTTTATGCCACGATCCTGATCTGTGTTTTGGATCAGGACAGCGTGGAACTCCCATACATCTCTGCGTTACCGTCTCGACAAGCTCTAATTGTATATGTATCGTTCAGACGCAGAGTGAGGAGCAAGATGTGTTTGATCTCTTCAACAACATGGACTGGACGTCGCGATCTCGTTGATGCTTCCCGCTTGTTCGATTGCACGTCGCGATCCCGTTGATGCTTCCCCGTGAGACTTACGTGCGACTGTATCGCTCAACTAAGGAGGAAGATGGCGTCGCTTCTCAATCACAAACGATGCTTTCCGGTTGTTGGTTCCAACACTATATGTCGAAATCGCCGCTCCTGCACAGCTCGTGAATGTTGTGATCCCGCCCTTGGCTTCCTGCTCCACAATCTAATTCCCAAAACTTGCTTTAATACGATTCAATGTCAAAATCGACACATTTTTTCATAAAAAATTAGTGTAAAAAAAATTTTATATCTTGAATACCAAATTAAAACAAAAGATAAGCACCTACAACTCGAGAGATAGGCGATCTCTCTCAATTTCTACAATGTGAGATGAAGGAAATCTCTCACAAACCTTAAACCTAAGATACAATGATCAATCTCATGTAAAAACCTAACCTTAAACATAATAAATCTATTTATACCCAACTACAATAATAATAATAATAATAATAATAATAATAATAAAAGACTAAACTACCCTTAGGTGCATAAATAACAAAATTGCACTTATGCTAAGCACTGGCATAACAAAATACTATCCGGTCCTACTATTTTTCTATAATTCATTTTATTTAAAGCCTCCTCAACTTCTAGTTTACTTATGTGTTGATAGAAATAAAAAAACTTTGTTGTTATTTATTATATTAAGATCACTAAAATCAAGCGTACCAATATTCATTGAAAATTTATCAAAATATCCCACCCATCTATGTTGAATATCCTCATATAAGAAAAAAAAATTTCATTCTTAATATACTTTGTTTCAACTAAATCTTTACTTTAATTACCTTTTTATTAGGCTAGTTTATATATATATATATATATATATATATTGAAAGCCAAAAAAAGGTTAATATATTAAATAGAACAAAAAAATGCAGATACAATGTGTGAGAAGACCCAAGCATGACACCCTGTCCACACAAAAAATCACAAAAGGTTTCAAAACTAGAAAATTCATTAGATACTAAAATAAAAAGTCTGACAGTGTTGAAATACATAGTATCAAGTGGCTAGAGAGCGACCCAATTTTGTTTTGCCTCTGCCTCTAGTTTTAGGGAAGGAGCAAACTAATAAGTTGGTAAGATGATTGTCATTG
>NEWO01000056.1:234457-311081 GCA_003013225.1 Phalaenopsis aphrodite | reverse complement strand
TGGTCACAAAAGGTCTGGTAAGATTGAAAGTGGGTAGATCTAGCTTCATAGGGTCTCAAAGTATGACGCCAATAGAGTAGAGAACCTGATGATGAACAAAATGCAGCTTGAGACCAGGTAGACTAAACCATACCGATACAGTAGGAGGTTCATGATTGGGGTCAAAATCAGGAGACCGCTTGAGTAGCTTCATTGGTTTACCAGCAATGTTAAGATATTTTTTGGAGAAAATACGAGTGTAGTCTTCAGGCACGGTTAACTGAATTAAAACATGTCTCTCATCCATGAGCCTCACTTTCCATTTTTCTACTAATTTGAGGTCATCAAAATTTTCCTAATAACTTCCATAGCTGGGTGTCCCCACTGAAATCTCTCAATGAGAGCAAATTTGAATTTGTCAGTCAAGGCTAAAATTTTGACTTGGAGAAAAATAGTGTTGTTTTTTTTACTCTTCCTGCTTGCATTCTTAATAAAGGGGCAGTCACCTGTATCATCACAATTCTCTTTATGACTTGAGGGGAAGACAACCGTCGTCTCCCCCTAAGGATTACCCACAATGTGGGCAAAAGAGGTTTTGTTGGGCTCAACCGAAGGAGGAAGCTCCATCACAGCAAAGAAAAGCTTTGCAAGTCGGGCTGAGGGCCAAAAAAGACGAGCCGGGGCGAAGCTACACAGAAGAAGAACCGCAGATGTCGAAACCGCAGCGGCAATCTCAGCAAACCACAGCTAGACGAGGCAGAAGACACGAACCACAGAAATGGTGCGGAGGAAACGACGAAACCACAGAAGCTGGAAGAAGTCGTGGTTTCGTAGTTGGGTGCGAAGCAGCGCGAAGGAGGAGAGAACAAACGAAGGAGGAGCAACGTCGAAACAGAAGAATCGGGCGCAGACGACAGCTGTGAGCGACATAGGCGTGGAAGACGACGACGTCGAGCAGAGGAACGATAGCGACAGAGGAAGACGACAACACGAGCAGTGGATATCGCGACGCAAGCCGCGACAGGGAGTGCAAACGTCAACTTTGCCGTAGATGCAGACGCCGGAGCGAGGGTCACTGATGCGAGAGGATATATATATTATCTTCTTTAGTATCAAATTTATTATAACGATCACTAAAAGCAAAATTTTTATTATCTCAAATCACTATTTCAGACTACCTATGGCCGCCTTATATTTTGTTTAACATCTCCTAGCTTTTCTTTTTTAAACCAATTTTTATTAAAAAAATTCTTATTTCTTATATTTTCTCACCAACTAATTTTAGTCATAAGAGATTTTTCTTCCGATTCCCTATACATATCTTTTACAATTTGTTTGATAATATTTGTTATTTTATCCTACATAGTATTAATTTCTTCATGAACATCCCGATTTTTAATAACTTGAAGTTTACTCATAAAAATAATTTTATTTGTGTCTTTTGAGTGTTCTATCTAATTTTATAATAATATTTTATTGTATTTTTCATCTTTTAATTATTCATCTTAAAATTCAAAACTAATAATCGATGTTGGGTACTTAAATTTTTACTTAGAATGAATGGTCTTACAATATTTACAATATCGATAATTTATTTTTCTCGTAAAAAAATAATCAATATATTTCATTAGAATCATTCTTAAAAGTGATAATATGCTTGTCTCTTTTCTTAAATAACATATCAGAAATAATAGAATCATAAATTAAAGCAAAACACAAATGACTCTACCTTCTTCATTTGTCACTCAAAAATCTTAACCACCATGAATACTTCTACAATCTTCTACCCTTCTACAAACATGTCCATTTAAATCTCCTCCAATAAAAATTATTTATTCAAGAATTATCATTTGTGTTAATTTTTCTAAGTCATTCCAAAATTTCTCTTTTGAAAATATATTCAAACCTACATATTAAGAATTTTAGTATCATCAATAATCTTTAGAGCTATAATTTTATCTCTAATTCCACAATTTTTTACATCAATATCTTTCAAACTCTTATATATAATTACACATACATCATTTCTAATACGACTCCAACTTGAATACCAAAAGTTTAAAGCTTAAAACTATCAATCACCTTAGCCTTTTCTCTAACCCATTTAATTTTTTGAATGTATAAGATACTAAATTGAACACATGAGATAATATAAAACTAAACAAAACCGCATAAATAGTCCAAAGACATTTTGACATTTTTTTATCTTTCATTTTTCATTTTCATTTTCATTATTAATTAGTTTTAAGCCCAAGGAATGTTTGCTTGCATTTTAAAAAAACATCATTTTCATTTTCATTATTAATTAGTTTTAAGCCCAAGGAATGTTTGCTTGCATTTTAAAAAAACAGATAGTGGAATTGATTGACGGCTTATATACTATGAATGCTCAATTTCCTTTGCATGAAAGTATATTGTGTCATACCAGTTGCACAAAAAATTTCTAACCATAAATCATCCTGCATCATAGGTATAACATTTGTAATGACTAAATGACAATCTGCTCAAGTTAATCTAAGGAAAGAGGTGATGCATCCAGATCAATTGCTGTTTGAGGTTGCAAGATTAATCGAGAAAGTACATCCAAGTGGTAAAAGTTATATATATAATCAGACATTGAAGTGCCTTTAAGCAAATGACAAGTAGAAAACAAACATATATCTGCATGATTTACTAATATCCATTCTTATAATCACAACAAGAATACATGGAACTCACTGAAAGAGGGCGCAACAAAGAACTGGCAACATAAGATGGAATGGTCAGGACGACAGCCTTTGTATCAACTGATACCATTCCTTCTGGTGTTTCGTACATTAACGTATATCCCAAACCATCTCGTTTTTTTATGCTAGTAAGGTTCCAAGACAGTCTGATTTTGCTGCCCAACCTGAAAAAAAATGTCATATACATCCACAAGAAGACAGACAACATAGATATGGAGAACAAAAGTTTGATAAAAATATAAGGATAACATTAGTTGGAGAAGACATCTAAAAAGCATAGACTCTATGACATTTAAAATTCATTCACAGTTACAATAGCCTTCTAAATCAAAAAAGAAAAAAAATTGAGTAAAATCGTACTCAAATTGTATCGTAATTTGCAAGTCCCAAACAACAAAAACAATGATAGCAAAAACTCAAAAAACATTTCAACAAAAAGCTATGACACCACCAAAAAAAAACAAAAAGAAAAAAAAGGCAATTAGTGGTAAAACAGATGGCATTGCCTTTGTCTTCCAAATAAAATAAAAGAGTTACAATCTCTTACAAGAATACCCATAGTGCATAAATTGGCAACAATGTCTCCATCGTGCCCTTGCATGTTTGACAATAACGCCAGAAGTTTTTCCCTTATTTAAATTTCAGTAAAACCTTTTGCTATATATTAAAAGTGTCAGAAACTGCATAACATAATGTAAAATATTTTAACAGCATAAGTAGGGTATATATTTGTGCTTAAAGCTGGGTGCAATGAAAAAACAAATGAGAAAGTTTAGGGATGCAGTACATAAGCTCCCACAGACGAAGGACAAGACAAATGGTTGGTGTAACAAAATAGTATACAAAGAGGTAAGAATATAATTTTATTAGAATTTTTTGTTTAATTATTTCAATGATGTAAGCTAATTAATTTGGGGATTAAAAACAAAATACCTTAAACATATTGCATTGGGCAACATAGAAAGACCTTTCGTGAAAGATCCGACAGTCTGTCCTTTAGGTTTTGGCAAACGCCTGCACTTAGATCCATGCCAACAATGATTGGCAAATCAAAGTAAATAAAATTATCTTGCCATTTAAATAGCCTTACGAATCTCGAGTTGGTTTTGGATTTTTATTCCTCTCTTGAAGTGCTTTAAGGGTCCCACCAATGAGACTACCACCGCTCTGCTCCAATCTCCAAACTCTCCCGAAAGCTGCTTTCATGCTAAGTTTTGAAGGATCACCAGCATAAACACCTAAGAAAGTAGAGACAACTTCAATCTTCTTTTAACAAAAGATAGATCTTCAACCATTAGATTAGTACAACATCATTAGTTTCTCATCAATTACTATCAAATTTATACTCAAAATTCAAATCATTCTGAGCGATTTTGCCAGGTCAAAAATACAAATTCAATTTTTGTTTATGAAATTTTAACTGCAATTTCATATTTCATGGCCTGCCAATTATTGTGAGAATTAAGGAACCTTTGCCTCTTCCTCAATATGCTTGACATAAAGCCAAATTCCTAGCGGCAGCTACAGCAGGTTAGAATCTAACTTAGATAAAAAACAAAAATCAATAAATATATAATTAATTTTTAAAAAAATAAAACTATTTAAATAAGAAAATAAATAACTCACAGATAAATGTTCTTACAATCATATAATATAAATAAATACCAACAAAATTCTATGTTCTAATTAAGAAATAAGAACGGATTATATCGAATCAATAAGCAAATTCACTAATAAATTAGTGAACTTTAAAAATTAAACACAAACATTTACTTGAAAAAGAAATATTACATGGGAAAATACTTTTGCACCAACTTCTCAATTATCGGATTCAAAGCACATACTAATCCCTACCTACTTCAATCATCTTGCCCTCTAGAGCTAACACAACATGCTCGTATGCATGATCGTTGATATGTCAAGTGCAGGACGGGTTGAAGAGAAAAATAAAATATGTGCTCATATCTTGTAAACATGCATTCATGAGTCACAGAATCAATATACTCACTTCAACAAATAACCTTACATAAATTGGGAGAACTTAAAGCGACAGAATTTAAGTGTGGAAAAAAAGGTGGAATTACAAAAATAAGTGACAAGAATAGTTAAAATACCCTATATTAAAAAAAAACGTACATTATATTACTATTAAGAAAGTCAATAAATAAGTTTGTATTCAACCAAATTTTAATTAAATAATATACAAGCTATAATAAAGCTGAATGTTAATCCTTTAATAATGTTGAACAACAAAAAACTAGTTCAATGACAAAAATAAATGAGTCAGGTTGAATTCAAGTTTATTTCATTTAAACTCAAAAAAAAATCAAATTTATTTAATTACTAACTTGAGCAAAATTGAATGAGTTCTAATAAAGCCCAGTTTACAATGTTTATAAAGTACATTGGTTTACTTATAGCTTTAAATGTAATTTTAGTGGCCATAAAATTAATAATTATCATTCGATATTCTTAGAAGATAGATGATACTATGCTCGAAAGGTTAAAGTAACTTGTATCCATTATGCACAATAATTGAGGTATAAATTAGAATATAATTTTTAGTATTAAATTTTGATGATTAAAATAAATAAAATATATATCTCTCAAGAGGATTGTGAGATAATAGGATATCAAAGAGGTTTGATGGTAAATTTTATAAAATTACAATTAGCTCTAATATGCTGTATGGATCTATGTATGGATCTAAATTCCTGTTTGTAAAATAGTCATTTACATTTAAGTTGAGCGTTAAAAATGAGAATGGAAAAATAGACATTTGAAAGAACTAAAAAGAATAAATGAATAATGACTGTATCAGAGAAAATGATTTAGTGATGATTTGGGTGAATTAGACATGTCTAATGAATGATAGAAAAAATGTTCATTAACTAAATAAATAAAATTAATATCTGAGAATTGGGAAGCTAAAAGTACAAATGTAAGATTACATGGATACGAGTTTTTAGAAACTATTTAAGAATAATAAGCTTAAAAACTCAAACAACACTCAAAAGTGAAATAAAAATTCATAAAATCAACACTAAATAGCTGCCTTAAGCAAATGATGACGACAAAAAGGTGATTCAACAGTTAAAGAAATATATTATAATACACAAACATAGATATGTTTATTACAATTTACAGATCAAAAGACATGAGATGGAACAATAGTAAAAGTGACATTCTATGCTAGATGGTTAGCCGAGAAGTCCTCAAAGCATTACAGGTACAAGCACGTAAATGACCTAGAAAAGAATGTCTCTCACCTGAACAAAATGGCTCTATCAAGCGTTCAAATACTTCGTCGCCAAGATTGCGCCTCACAAACTCTTCAACTGTTTCCTCATGTCCCTGAAACCTTTCACCTAAACTATATTACTTAACTTATGATTGTAAATGAGAAGTATATTGTTCGTTGAAAAGGTTAATGATTACAAACTGGTGGAGGAGGCCGTATGCCTATAGCACCAAATCCAGCTCTCAGTTTACCACCAAAGCTCATCAATTCAAAGAAGGGTATGTCAGTAGGTTTTGAAGGAACAGGAAGACGTTTGCCGTTCCATAGAACAAAGCGAGGCGCGTTTGGATCACCTAGTACAAGATCATCCTTCAAACCGCTATCAACCTGTAATGAACTTACACAATGAGAAATCTGGAAACAAAAGAGGAAATAAAGTAAAATTATCTAAACCAAAATCAACAGATAAATCATCTGCCATCAAAAATGCAGTGGGCATAAGATAGAAAATCCGAAATTATATATCAATACATCTACATATAAATAACTGGATATCAATAGCATAATTTCTGTTATCAAAAACTTGCTCTGCATAATTATTTAAGGGTCAAGAAAATAATTTAACTAGTTTCATAAATCTTTTAATGATGCATCTTAATTAAGTGGATTTCTTTCAAGATTTGTGATTTTTCCTTAAAACCGTTAAATCTTATGGATAGTTTGATTTAATAAATCCTGGATTTGACAAATAATGAAGTTGTAGCGGGAGTTGTCAAAATAATAGGATTTAAAGTCCCAAAAACTCCATTTGGCATGATTATGGCATATGTAAATCTAGCTTAAATTCTGCCTCAAATAAGATCTATACATCTATATATTTTGAGAGAGAATAAATGATCAGGAATGACTGTGTGAAGTTCATTCTAGATTTCTATATTCTTTGAATTAAAAAGTTATTGAATTGAAAGTTTTAAAATCAGCATGCTGTAAAATTTCAAATCAACCTTAACGTCGTAAGCAAGCCAATACAAATCAAGGACAAAGCAACAAGGCCTTAAATTTAAAAAGGGCAGAAGCTCCGTCTCTGGGTAATTAGTATGACTTCGACTTGTTAAAGACTGAACAGCAAAAAGTAGGGTTATTACTAAGGCCACCATCAACTCCCATCAGAGTGCATACTCGACCATATTCTTAAGAAGCAAGGGCTGGTGACGCACTCAGTTTAGTTTTAGCCAAAGAAAGGACATGCGATTCAACCTATATGATGACACAAACGCAGCATTAAGCACGGAGTGCTGTTTCACAGTGGCTTTCTAAAACCAGTGCAGTTCAAAGCAGATGCATACTTGAAACTCAAAAGGACGTGTAGACTCCAATGTTTCAAATGTTAACTACCACTCATTGCTAGAAAGCCAGATGTAGCATAAAATTATGTGCATGGCAAAGAAATCCACTGATCTACTTAAATGTATGAGCCATATGCCCCATGGGCATGTCAGTTCGATGGACGAAAATGTAGAAAACCGAAACCCAAAAGGGTACAAGAATTAGGCATACCGCCATGGATAGAACCGCGTCAGAAGGCTGAAAGCTATTAGGGCCCTCCTCCCAGAGGTACCCATCTCTCTCCATGGTAATGATGTTGCCGCCAACGCGATCCCGAGCCTCCGTTACCAGAATCTCAGGAACCGCCCGGGCGTGCCGCGTCGCCAGCGCCTGGGCAGTGCAGAGGCCGTTGATTCCCCCGCCAACAACAACGCAGTCAACGAAGATTCGACCACCGGGGGAACCATCGCCGTCGCCGCAGCCAACTGATACAGCCACCTCGCTCGTCACGGAGCAATGGACGAGCCGTCCAGGAAGACGACGGCGGAAGCGTACGCGGCCAGCGACAATGGGGCACGGCGGTTTGGTGGAAATACAGATGGCAGCTGCGGCCATGAGAGCGAGACCCTAAGGCGCTGTCTCGCAACGGATTAGATTTGAGCAATTAGAATTTATTTAAATTGTGAATGGGTTGAATCCGTAAATCCTGAATCAACGGATGAGTTTTGTGAAAGTCAACTTGTGTGCGCGATCACAATTTAAAATTGGAGAAATATTCATCACTATCTACCTTCTTGCAAAATTAGTTCAATTTTTACTTTGTATTGAAACATTTATGTTATTTTTATGTCGGCGTACTTATTCACAATGATCAAGATTTATTCTAATCAGAGTCAAAAAAAGGTTATAAGAATGTTGAAATGATATAGTAATGAGATTTGGATCAATAAATGAATAGTGTTCAAATATTAATCAAATTTTATTCAAATAATTTTTTAATAATATTAAAATTATATTATAATCGATGCGTGCTAGAAAATTAATGGTCATAGAGTAATGGATTGCGTATTAGTGTTGCACGAGAATTCAAAACACACTCAGATGAAATAAAACAACCAATTATGACATAAAAAGTTTTATGTGGAAAAATTTGTAAGGGAAAAAACCACACGTACATGGCTCATTTGTAAAAATCTATTATGAATTGATGATTACATAAATCTCTTGTCCCACAAGTAGGAGAGGGTTATCAGATTTTTCGAGTTACAACTTTAATTGGTGTCGTCTGGTTTGTGATAGGTGACGATGATTTGTGGTGATTGACGGTGGTTCGTGGTTGTCAACGGTAGTCGACAGTGGCTTACGTCGATCGGGGGGTGTTGGCGGTGGTTGGAGGTAATCAACAATTGTCTGCAGCCTTTGACGATAATAGCGATGGTATTGGACTTCAGTTCATTCTGAAAGTCTCGAGTTCTCTCTCAGGGCTCAAGCCCCCCTTCGCATGTAAGGAGTAGTGTTTTTTTTGCAGTGTTTTTTGTGCAATTAATACATGAATATGAACCATTTTAATCAGACAGTCCAGAGAGCTTTCTTTGATCAAACTGTGTTTGATAGACATTTGAGTGTCTTGATGATATCAGAATTAAGCAATCTCAGACTCGTTAGATTCGTTTCATCGAGACGCTTTATTCGAATGTGAACTCTTTAGATTAAGCGTATGTTTGACCTTCCAAGTGTGCCCAAAAATCTTCTAAGAGTGGTTAATGATTTTATATGGCTTGATTTGACTCGGATTTGACTAGTTTTTTATATCATTAGGTATGTCTCATCAAGTTGATTAATTTGACCATAAGTTTGTTGAAATATGAGTTATTTATAACTCTTAATTGAGGTCTGAATGCTTCTTGTTCAAAAAATTTCCTCAAAATTCGCGTCGATGCCGCGAGATTCATGTCGGGTGATGGAGATTTGTTGGAGCCATTTAATAATCTTTCTTAAATTTTGCTCGAATCTTTTTAGAGTCTTATTCTATTGAATTTTTAATAAAGATATAGTACGAATTAAATAAGAATTAAGTATTATTGTGTGTTAGGCAATTCGCAACGGTTGACTAATAATTAATATCTCAATCTTGTGTGAAATTTTAACACACGCATAAATAACAAAAAAAAAAGTTGAAGGAGCCTACGAGGCACTTTAAGTGGAAAACCCCTATAATAAAAATAAACCACAGGGTCTAACTTAGTCAAAGTAATCAACTATATAACTGTAAGTACATAGATCCACATTTCTCGTGAATTAAATAAGTAATTACATTTGTATAATAGTCATCTGCTTTAATACTTGTAATTGGGCTACATCAAATGTAGTTATTAGTAATAATAGCAAAAGTGGAGGTCAAATATCGTGGTTGGTTACTATAAAGGTAGTACTTGGCAATAAATGTTGTAGTTTGTGGTTAAAACAGCATCAACTAGCCACGAAGAACGTAGTTTGAGACTGTAATAACATCAACTGACCGTGAAAACCATAATTAAAAGTAGTAGTAGTTGATTACGTAGTCGTAGTTCATCACTTATATCGTGGTTGGTAGTTACAGTAGCTCACCATAGTAAGAAACTTTAGTAGTAATTGGCCACATAGATCAAAGTTGGTGGTTGCAAGAGTGTTAGTTGGTCGTAGAGGTCATAATGAGAAGTTACAAAAGTAACTGGCCACACAGACAAAGTTGGTAGCTATAAGAGTATCAATTGATCACAGGGGCGAAAGTGGAAGTTTGTGATGACAACAATTAGCCACATAAGTCATATTGGGTAGCTGCAGTAGTAACTGGTCACATCGGTTATAGTGGGTCCTACAAGAGCATTAGTTAGTCATAGAGGATGTAGTCAAATTTTGAAATGATGACATTTGGCTTCGAAGTTCATAGTTGGTGGCTATAATAGTCACTGGGTACATAGGTCGTAGTGGGTTGTTGTAAAAGTGTCAGTTGGTTGTAAAGGCCATATTGGAATGTTGTCATCATAACAATTAGTTGTGTAGGCCAAAGTGTGAAGCTACAATAGTAACTAGCTACATAGGTCATGGTGGGACACTACAAGGGCATCAATTGATCACATTAGTCATAGTGGAAGGTTAAAATAATAGTAATTAGCCATGTAAGTCGTAGTGGGTAGTCGCAACAACAATTGGTCACATATGTTGTAATGGGTCATTGTGAGAGCGTTAATTGGTCAAAAAATGTTGCACTATAAGTAGGTGTGTCAATTTGGGTACGCATACCTTGTTTTGGTTCAACCCAAAACCGACACGATCCCAAATAAGTTCAAGCCAAACTTGAACATGACCCGAATATTATACGGGTTAAGAATCTCAAACCAAACCCAACTTAACATATACACAGATAACTCGAACCAGACTTGTTAACACTGTTAATGTAAGGATAACAATTATTTTAGGTAAAAAATTAGTCAAAATCAGGTCAATTTTGAGTAACTTCGGACAACTTTGAATATGTCGGACAAATTTGAGTAAATTTTAGGTTTGAGGGTCAGTTTTGGGTTGGACAGTCGGTCAGAACCTAACCTACAAATGAAGCGTGTGAATAATCTTGGCCAGAAAGTTATTCGGGTTAACCAAAATCAAGATTTTTAAGTCAAGTTGAAGTTGATTTGGCGCATTAGACCAATTTTTTTACATCCCTAAATAGAATGTTGTTGTGACAACAGTTAGCCAAATTCGTTATAGTTGGAAGCTATAGTTGTAACTGGTCATATACTCATATAGGCTGTAGTGGACTGTCATAAGATCGTTAATTATCAATGAAGGATATAGTGGAAGGTTGTAATACAATAGTTAGCCATGTAGAATGTGGTGAGTAACTACATTATTAATAGTCATATAGGTCTTAGTGAGTCGTTGCAAAAGTGTCGGTTGACAACATAAGTTGCAATGGCAGGTATTAATGACAGTGGTTTGCCACATAAGATGCATCATGCATCAACAGTAACATTATATGGTGTCATAATAATGGTAGTTGGGCCTACCATGGTAGGTAACCGTGACCTTTCTTCTCGGGTTTAATATTTCACCCGAGACATCGCTTGTTAGTATGCGACGTAAGGTGGAGACTTCAAGAGTTCGAAGAAAGTCATTGTATTTTTAGTATGATAATTGTAGGTATTTTTCATCATGAGTTATTGTTTGATCTTCAATGCAATGTTCTTCATTACTCCGTATTTAAGATACTTTGTTATATCTATTTTTGGTGCATTATTATATTATATTTAGGGTATATTCTTACACAATATTTGGGATGAGTCATTACAATATATTTATGGTTCATAATTACACAGAATTTAAGGTGTGTTGTTGCATTGTATCCAATTTGGATCATTACACAGGTACATTATTATGTCATATTTAAGGCACAATATCACACAATATTTATGGCACTTCATCGCACTATATTTAGTGTACATCATTGCATAGCATTCAGAGTATTATTACAATGTATCGTAGGTACATTGCTACACTATATTCATAATGTGTTATTATATTGTATTTAAGGTTCATCATTATACTATATTTTGAGTTTATTTTTACACTGTATTTATGGTCCTCCATCACACCATATTTATGATACATCATTACACCATATTCAGGGTGCATAGCTGCACTTTATTAAGGATATTTTGTTAGAACATATTCAGGGTGTATTGTTACATCACATTCAAGATGTGTCGTTACATTGTATTCAGGGTGTGTTGTTAGACTGTATTTAGGGTACATTATTACACCATATTCAGTGTGTGTCACTACATTATATTTAGGTTTCATCGTTACATCATATTCAGGGTGCGTCGCTACACCATATTGATGGTGTATCATTGAACCATAGTCAGAGTGAATTGCTACACTATATTCAATGTGCACGGTTGCAACATATTCATGGTGCATCATTACACCATATTTGAGATATGTTGTTACATTGTATTCAAAGTGTGTCTTTACATTGTATTCAAAATATATTATTGTGGCATATTCAAGACGCGTCATTACACCATATTGTGTGTTATTGCTCTGTAGGGTATTTTGTTATTCCACATGATACATTGTTACTCTGCAATGTGCATCATTACTTCGTAAGGGGGCTTCTTTACTCTAAAAAGTTTATGTTCAACAATGAAAGGGAGTTGATGGTTTGTTGGTGGTGATTTACGGTAGCCGGTGAGCGACGACCGGTGACTATGAGGGCTAGGAGTTATCACTGTATCTTCTATATATAAGATATATGAAATTTGATTCATTATCCTCCTTCATCACACCCTCTCCTAAGTAAAGAGAGGGTCTATACTTACAAGCCTCAAAGGAGGGAAAAAAACTACATAAGTACTATGCACGTAGAGTAACGTGCGCAGCAAATAAAATCACGCCATGACACCCCAAACGACAGGAAAAAAAATGAGGCGGTAACACGGGGAATATCCCCCCCACCCGTGTTATTCATGTGTTATTGTGTGTTATTCATGTGTTACTGATGTGTTATTGTGTTATTATAACATAAAGAATATTCTCATGACACAATAACACATGAATAACACGAGAGAATATTCCCGACAGAGAAAAAAATAGCGCGATAACACGGGGGAATATTCCCCCCATGTTATTGATGTGTTTTTGTGTGTTATTCAAGTGTTATTGATATGTTATTATATTATTATAATACTAGGAATATTCACAGTACACAATAACATATCAATAACACACAATAACACATCAATAACACGAGGAAATATTCCCCGTGTTATAACGCCGTTATTTTTTTCTGTTTTTTTTCTGTCGCTTGCGGTATCGTGGCTTGATTTCATTGACTACACACGTTATTCTATGTGTGTAGTCCTGATGTAATATTTTCCTCGGGGTTTAACACAATCATTTGATGAAGGGGCCAACATAGATTCCAATTGATCATTTAAGATTTTTCGATGATTTAATGGCCTCAACGACCTCATAATTAGGCGACATCGCGGGCGACATGGAAGAAGAGCTCCAAAGGAAGTCCATCAAGCTCGTGAACTTCGTCTCTGAGGAGCAGGTCTCATAGTAAAACTCTGATATGTAACCCTAACCCATGTGCTCGTTCGATGCATTTCGCGAATCTATTCTCTTACACCCACATTTCTCTCTCTCGCTTATAGTTGGATGAAAGCAGAAAGATTCGAGGTGAGCGTGTTGAAGACGGCACCGCGCAGAGAGACCGACCATTGTATGAGGTATCATTACACATTGCTCAAAGGTCTTGCTTTGACTTCCACTAAGATTTTCTTGGTTTGATTTTAAAACAAACTGCGTTGAATTTAGTTGATCCACGGTTGATATTGGAAATTTGAACAACCCACATTGTTTGTACTTGATTCTAAATTTTCTTGCTCGTTATATTACTGGAAGAATGACACTGCTCAAACTATACTCTTCCTCATTGGTCTTCTGCACGAGCTTTTTGAGGCTGTTGGTTCTAAAATCGTCAAAATAATAGTGTCTCTCAAATATTGCGTTCTGTTCATCTTATCGTAATTAAAAATGTTAGTATGCCGAAGACTGTAACTGTTGTTCCAATGCTATTTTAGAGTACAGCAACTCGTTATCTTTAGAAGGAAGAAGCTCCTTTGAAAATCAGGTTGTTTCAGTTTATAATTCTTATCAATGATTTAACATGAAAGCAATCATGCTATCATCCATAATTATATTTGTTATAGATGGACTCGGTAGTAGACTGAAAGTATAATAACAGCAAATGCTGGAGCAGGGTGCTCGTCCATAATCATAAACCAATCAAATAGATTGAAGAATGTTAATCAGAAGCTAGTAGCACCTAAGATATGCAGTTTGGTCTAAGAAATAAGCATGTTTCAATGAATGATAGACCTTTATGTTTTTGAAAAACTCCATCTTCACAAATGTCAGGCCCCATTTTTAATAGAGGTGAATAATCCAATCAAACAAATTTTTTGCCAACAACCATGCTGGCTTTGTTAATTAAGATTGAGTTGGTAAAAAATTAGTATGCTTAGATTGCCACAAATTATAACTACACTTTCATAATCAACTAAGGGGATTTATCGCAGTCATTAATACGGAAGCAGGTATAATTTAAAGTGTCAAGATAGACCATAGAGCTTTATATGTATCAAAAGTTTTTAAAAATTTATAGAAATATGCGTCACACATCTTTAATTTACATAATGATTATATTTCTTTTATCACACAGTTAAAAACATATATCAAACTCTAATATAGGACGTTATTCGGATCACTCGATCATGGCTCTATTTGTTCACCTTTCTTACCAAAAAATAGTCAAAATAACATTCAATGCATTAAAAGCTCAATGATAGAAATAATTATAATACTAGATTCAAAATTTAAAAGCATAAGTATTATTAATCATACACATGACTGTTCTAGTGCATAAAATTTAAAGCAAGAGCAACTTTTATGATCACTTGAGTAAATTATAATTATAAGAAGAAAAATATCCATTCGCAAAATAAAATGCATCATTTGAATGACAAACATTTAATGACTATAGTAGTCAACTGTTGATATAAAATTACTTGCTTTTATTTTTCACCTTTTTAATATATTTCTATAGTCATAGAAGTGTCATACGGCGTCCATAGATTTTGGTGCATTCATAACACTGGATGATCACCTAGCGCATTGCCTATCCATTTAACAATGACCCTTCACTTCAATGTTGGTCCATAATGTAACAATGTGTAGAAGAGAAAGATCTTAAGGCTTACTTCATTAGGTCATTTGCCTCTCCTACGTAGGTCATCATTATCACATGCCTTTCTCACATAACATGATTTATTATTACTTTTTCTTTTTGACATCACCACATGTCTTTTAAAACAATTAACATTATTATGCACCTATATCAATTCATATATTTTAACTTGCGTCAAGATAAAAATATGACATTTAGTATTTTAGATCTGGTTATTTTATCATGTATCATAAAATATTATAAGATTTAAGTATCACTAAATTTTTTAAAATTATTCAAAACATTGGCTTTTATAAAAATACAATAATTTTATTGGCATAATCACGTGCTTATGAAGATGCTCTATATAAAGTAATTATGTAGACATTAGACCTAATATTTATGTGCTTTCCATATTAGAGATTGAGAGTCTCATAAAATTTTATTGGACACGAAATCTTGTTCCAAGTTTCCTAAAGATGCAAGCCCTCATGGTTAAGTGTCCCTCTTGATACTGAGAGAAAAAAATTGATAAAGGTTAGTTGTTAGGTGTTAAATGTTTAGTACATAGCGGCAACAATGTTGATTTTAGATAAAAAAAAAGTTATCTTCAACTTGAGCATATTGTGGGGGAATGATGACCAACCATCTAAAATCCTATGATTTTGTCTTCCATATTTGTTGCGGACAGTGTCTACCCTATTAAAATAGAAAGTCAACCCAATTTAATTAATAGTTCTTTATCAATAACCATGAGTTAAGCTAGTCTAAGGAGGTCTTGTAGACTGAGGCAAATGTTTGAGCTTTGTGTTTTATAAGTATACTTGGAACACTTTAATTGCCAGGTCCCAAATCTCGGATGTAAAAAGTGGAGGGTTGTATTAGGTAGTTAACAACCAATGTAAAATTTGTCGAAAAATCATGACATGAATCATTTTGATTTAAATGCTCGGGCGTCCCCTAGAACTCTTAATATTGTTGTTGATACTCAAAATTTTAATATTATAAGTGGTTATGCTCTTCAAGTTGGTTTAAATACAAGTTCTAAAGAATGATTCTGGAATGATTTAGAAGAATCAATACAAATGATACCTCTTGAAAAAAGAATTTTATTGGAGGAGATTTAAATGAACTTGTCGATAGAGTGATATAAGATTTTAGAAATATTCATGGTGGCTACAATTTTGGAGTGATTAATGAAGAATGTAGAGTCATATTAGATTTTGCTTTAGCGCTTAATTTTGTTATTGCTAATACTTTATTCAAGAAAAGAAGTGAGCATATTATTACTAATTGATTATTTTTTATGAGAAAAAAAGATATTTGAGAATGTAAAGATTGTAAGGTCATTCCAAGTGGAAATTTATGTACATAACATCGATTATTAGTTCTGAATTTTAAGATAAAGGGTTTTAATATAAACAATACTGAAAATCATTATCATATAATTAGATGGGGGTACGTAAAAAACACAAATCAAGTTACTTTTTATGAGTAAATTTTAAGATTTCAAGATTTGAGATATTCACTAAGAAGTAATTTCTGTGGGATAACATTATAAAAAACTGTTAAAAAGTGACAAAAGATGAACTTGAAGAATCAAAAGGAAATGTTTCTACAAATAAAAATAGTTGGTTGTGAAATAATAATGCACAATAAAAGATAAAATATAAGAAATTATGTTATAAAAATTGATTTAAATGTGAAAGCTCAGAGAACTGGGAAAAATATAAAGTGGTTTGCAAGGAGTCCAAGAGAATAATCAGTGACGTTAAAAATTTTGCTTTTAATAATTTTTATAATAAATTATGTGCTAAAGAGATTGAAAAATATATGTATAAAATAGCTAAACAAAGATAAAAAAAAAGTAAATATTTAACTCAAGTAATGTGTATGAAAGATGAAAATAAAAAATCGCATTTCTTAGAACAATATATTTATATTGGTGGACAAGTTATTTTGATAAACTTCACATTAGGTAAAAAAGAAGTTGAAGAGGCTTTAAAAAAATCAAGGGTGCAAAATCTGTAGGGCTTGATGATATCTTAATTGAAGTGTGGAAATATTTCAGAGATTTGGTAGTTGTTTAGCTTACTAAACTCTTTAATATTATTTTAAAATAAAAAAAGATGCTTGAAGAGTGGGGGAAGAGTATTTTTGTCCCCATTTTTAAGAGTAAAGAGGATGCATTGGAGTGTGCAAATTATAGAGGAATTAAGTTGATGTGTCATACTTTAAAATTATGGGAGAAAGTAATCGAATATAGGTTAAGACACATTATAAATATTTCTCATAATCAGTTTGGATATATGCCGTGCAAGTCTACCATGGAAGCTATACATTTATTGAGAGGTTTGATGGGGAAAGACATAGAGAATAAGAAAAATCTACATTTGATTTTAATTGTAGGTATCATTTGGAGAGTTCTAGAGAAGAAAGGCGTTGATACGACTTATATTCAATTAATTAAAGATATGTATACTAGAATTGTTTCTTGTGTTCGAACAAAAAGAGGTTTGATCAATATGTTCTTATTTTAGTTGAATTACATCAAGGATCGGCTTTAAGCCCAAATCTTTTTGCTTTAATTGTGGATGCTCTTACTGAACATTTACAGGAAGATGTACCTTGGTGTAAGCTTTTCGCTAATGACGAGCTTAGGAAAAAAATTGAATCATGGAGTTCTACATTGGAGGCTAAAGGTCTTCGTTTGAGTAGAACTAAAGCTGAATACATGGAATGTAATTTTAGTAATATTAGCTCTAGTGACTATGGGTGATCGAATCATTAAAAGGATTGAGCGCTTTAGATATTTCGGGTCTATTGTTCAGAGTGAGGGTGATATAGATGGTGGTGTTATTAGAATTCAAGTTGGTTGGTTGAAGTGGAGGAATGCTTCGGGCCTATTGTGTGATTGAAAAGTACGCTCAGACTGAAAGAAAAATTTTATAAGATGGTGGTGAGATCTGCAATGCTCTATGGAACAAAATATTGACCTTTAAAAAAAAACATAAAGCTAAGATAAGTGTTGCCGAGATGACAATGCTTAGGTGGATGAGTAACTTACACTTAGAGACAAAATGCGATATGAATATATTCGTGATAGGGTTGGTGTAGCTCCAGCGGTTGACAAAATTAGAGATAATCGTCTTAGATTGTTTGGTCACATTAAATGTTGACCATCTGATGATCCGGTTGGCAGAGTGTATGTTTTAGATTTGACTTATATTAAGAGAATCATGGGTAGACCTAGAAAGACTCGAGCATATTGTATAAAAAATTATCTTAATTTATTAGAATTAAATGAAAATATGACTCTCAATAGGACTCAATGGAGAAAAAGATTCATGTAGACTACCCAACTTAGTGGGATAAATGTTTGTTGTTGTTGTTTTTAAGCCATTAACCCATTGGATAACTTATGGACTTTGACAAAGATTGTAATTTAATGATGCTATTTTGTAGAGAACCACTTGATCAGAGAGTTTCAACTATAACTAGTATTTTTATGGCATGCTTTTGCAGTAAAATCATTAAATCAGAAGACACGAGTCACATCTTTGTTATGTGAGATAGTTGAGAGTGATTATAGAGTTATGTTTGGCATGATATTGATTTTTTATTAGCTGGGTTTAATATTATATTTATCACCCTTACTAAATTATTACTTATTATAAAGGGTGGATGAAGTGTTGTTATTTGCTTTAAGTAGCTGATTTTATTCGACTATTTTTTAATTGTACAAATTTATTAATTTATTTATATTTTATTGGGTTTTTTAGCATGAAATATTTATAGCAGGATTTGAAACATTTTGATGATAGTATCCTTTTTGGTTGGTATTTATTATCAATATGGCTATCTGATACGCCTCGACACCAAAATCAACGAACAAACTACACAAAACGACAATAAATAGGTGAAAGAAACACAAACAAAGGCTGCTTTTACAACAATCAAAGGAATACAAGCAAAGTACATGGTTGATCTACTTTCGAGAGGTAGATTGACTCTCAACACCCCTGACGTTGCTAAGAACTCCAAAAAAGAAAAGAAAGTAGCAACCACACAGAAAACATGCATAAAGAAAGCAAACTCTTTAACAGAATCCCCTCCCGACATTTCAAAAACTTTTCTTCCTATTTTCTCTCTAAACTCCCTTAATTTCTCATCGTTGCATAGGTCATTATGGCCCTAGTGGACCCCACTTTTCTCTTTTCTTCTTTTGCGGCTCTCCCCGTTCATCCTGCTACTCGCTAAGATTAGCCCGTCTGTGGGCCGATTATGCTGCCTTTAGCCGATCTAGGGAGGACCGGTTCCTGTATATGCATAACATTACTCCTCTCCCAAAAAGACTCATCCTCAAAGTGGAAGGATGGAAACTGCTCGCGGATCACCTCGTAAGGCTCTCATTTTGCTTCATAGTCTGGTAGCCTCTCTATTTGACTAGTGCCTTCTTTGCTCCCTTTACTCCTCGTTGCGCTCCCTCGTTCTATAATGGCTCCAAAATCACCTACAGTTTTTTTGCCAACGTCGGCGATAATGTAGGTCAGGGTTTATGATCTCTAATTGCACGTTTCAGCTATGACACATGGAAGACCTGGTGCAGTGTGGATGATGGTGGTAACCTCAAACGATAAACCACTTCTCTGATGCTTGTCATCACCTCATATGGTCCATAGTATCGTGGTGAAAGTTTCTTGCTCCTTTTGTCCTATGTCTTCTGACATATGTGCTCATAGCCGATGCATAGGCACCGACTTCTCTGCTCGAGCAACACCCAAGTGGGTGTTTTATCGTCCACAACACGGTGCATAGGCGCTAGGTGCTTTGTGCCGCTGCTCACCAAATTAGTCTCCACTCATAACAATTTCTCACTTGGAGACTGTTTGTACTGAGCACCAGTCTTCTATACCTGCACCTCCATCTGAATCACCTTCATAGTCACGTGCTGTGGTCACGTACCGTGGCGTGGCTCACCCCCAGTCTTAACCTTCATGAAACCGAACTAAAGCCAAACATAGCTTTAGTTTCTCAACAGTCACCACCTTTGTCAACATATCTGCAAGATTCTCAGCTATATATATCTTTTCCAGAAATAACTGCTCACATTCCAGAAGAAATTGAATGAAATGATAACTCAGCTGGATGTGTTCCATTTTGGCATGAAAAACAACGTTCTTAGCTAGATGAATCACACTCATACTGTCATTGTAAATCTTTCTAATTCCCTTTTTCTTGCCCAATTCTGCCATGAAATTTTGTAGCCAAATCATCTTCTTGCTAACATCAGTGATAACAACATATTTAGCCTCTGTAGTTGAAAGTGCAACATTCTTTTGCAACTTGGAAACTCAACTCATCGTTGTGTTCCCAATATGAAGATATATCCCATTGTACTTCTCTTATTGTCCACATCTCGTGTTAGTTCTGAATCTATAAATCCCTATAGACTGATCCCTGCACCTCTATAGCAAAGTGCCCTGTTCCCCTCTCATTGCCCAATTTTGCCATGAAATTTTGTAGTCAAATCATCTCATTGCTAGCATATGTGATAACAACATATTCGGTCTCCGTAGTTGAAAAGTACAATAATCTTCTGCAACCTGAAAACCCAACTCACCGCTGTGTTCCCTAATATGAACAAATATCTTGTTGTACTTCTCTTATTGTCCACATCTCCTGCCGTTTCTGAATCTACAAAACATTGTAGACTGATCCCCGCACTTCCATAGCAAAGCGCCATGTTCCCCTCAAATACTTTAGAATCCACTTTACCGCCTACTAATGATATATGCTTGGATTGCCCATGTACCTACTGACCACCTCCACTGCATATGCAATACTTAGTCTAATATAAATCATCGCATACATCAAACTTCCAATTGCTGAAGCATATGAATTTCTCTCCATTTGTGCTTGTTCTGCTTCAGAGTTAGGCGATAGCTCCTTAGATAGTTTGAAGTGACTACCTAAGGGAGTGCTAACTGGTTTTGCCATACTCATTTTGAATCTCTGCAAGATCTTCTTAACATACTTAGCCTGAGATAACTTTAGTGTTTCTGCATTATTTTCCCTTCTATTTCTCATCTCGAAGATTTTTTTGGTTGGACCTAAATTCTTCATCTCGAACTCACTTGATAACTGTTTCTTCAAGTCTTTGATTTTCTTCATATCTGTCTCTGCAATCAACATGTCATCCACATACAAAATAAACAAAATATAATAATTACTAAAGTGTTTGATGAAACAACTGTGGTTTGCTTGACATTTCATGTACCCATTGTCTGACATGAACCTGTCAAACCTCCTGTACCACTGTCTCGTGGCCTACTTCAAGCTTTAGAGACTCTTCTTCAATCTGCCGACCAAATCTTCTTTGTCTGAAACCTCACAACCTTGTGGTTGCACCATGTATAACTCCTCATCCAGACCTCCATGTAAGAAAGCTGTTTTTAGATACATCTATTTTAGATGTAGATCTTTTTCTGCTACCAGACTCAGCACAATCTTGACAGTCGTCATCTTCACCACTTGGGAGAAGCTCTCCGTGTAATCCTCTCTTTCATTCAGCTGTAAACCCTTAACAACAATTGCTTCCTTGTAGTGCTTGCTACCATCTGACTCCTCTTTTAACCTGTAGACCCATTTATTTGTGCAATATTTTCTTGTCATTTGGTAGTACCGTCAAATCCCAAGTCTGATTTAACTCCAAAGATTGCATTTCTTCATCCATGGTAAGCTTCCACACCCTTGAATCTTCAACTTGAGTGACATCTTCAAAGTATTATGGTTTACCACTATCAGTTAACAATAAATAGTGTAAAGAAGGAGAATACCTGTGTACGGGTCGTGTCACTATGTTGGATCTTCTGCCTTCTGTAGCAGGCGACTGAAAAACTTCCAGTGCTCCTTCTGGTTGAGCACTTGTTATTTCTTCATCTTCCTGATCATTAGTATCATCTATCTTCACATATCTGATTCTTTAAAAGTATATCTTGAGTTCTGACCTTGTACTTGTACATCTTCATTTTGTTAAAAGTGACGTCCCTGCTTCTGATGAATTTTTTATTCTGATGACTCCATAAATTATTTCCAAACTCATCTGAGCCAGATCCAATGAAAATGCATTCGACAGATTTAGAGGTAAGCTTACGCCTGGACCCTGCATCAACATGCACATATGCAAAACACCCAAATACTCTTAAATAAGATAGACATATATTTTTGTCACTCCAGACTTTTCAGGTAAGCCTTACTCCAAAGGTACTGATGGACTACGGTTGATCAGGTAAACTGCAATTTTTTTTGTTCTATCCCAAAACTGTTTTGGCAAGCTTGCATGCAACCTCATGCTCTTAGCATGCTATGTGATTTTTTTGTTCATGCGCTCTGCTATACTATTCTGCTGCGATGTCCGTGAGATTGTGAACTCATGCTCGACCTCCTCTATATCACAAAATTTCTAGAATTTTTGATCACGGTATTAACCCCATTATTTGATCTGAGACACTTTAGCTTCAAGCCTGTCTCATTGTCTACCATTGCCTTCCTCTTAAAGATTTCAAATATATCGAATTTCTGCTTCAAAAATAAATCCTTAAATTTCTCGTGTGATCATCAATGAACGAGACAAAATAGTGGGAACCTCCAATTGACTGAATTGGAGTAGGATCCCATACAACAGTATGCACTAACTTCAGTCTCTTTGATTTCATTACTAACTTACTCTTGAAGAAAGAAACATTCTTCTGCTTGTCATAAATACAATATTCACAGGAATCCATATCAACTGATTTTGGACCCTGAAACTTATTTTTTGAAGTAGAGACTTCATATCTTTCTCGCTCATATGACTAAGCATACGGTTCTACAAACCTGCATCCACCTTGGTTCGAACGACATCAATGAAACCAACTATTTCATTGATCATATAAATAGTGCCTTCAATATTGCCTCGAGTCATCACTATTGTCCCTTGCTCACCTTCCACGAATCACCTATGAAAGTAGTCACGAGTCTTGACTTTGCCAGCTGAATCACAGAGATAAGATTTCTCTTCAAACTGAACATGTCTGGCTACAATAAGCTTCCAGACAATTCCATTCCGCAACTTGATATTAACTTCACATTTTCTAACTTTACTGCATGCCTTGTTATCTCCCAAATAAAATTTCCCTAGATCATTATGAGTGTGGTTTTTAAATACCTCTTTATTGGGGCAGACATGAAAGATGCACTTGAATCCACTATCCAAGATTCATTACTGACTAAGGATAATATCAGTGAGCCACTTTGTATTTCACCAGTGGAGACGTTAGTAGAGTAACTACTTTCTTTTCCTCCACTATCGACATTTTTTTGAGCTTTGCTGTCCTTTTTGAAATGCCCATTCTTATTGCAGTTCCAACATTCTCCGCTGCTTGACTTGGGCTTTTCTTTCTTCGACTTGGATCTGCCTCAACCTGCATTCCCGCCAAGATGACTTCCTTTGTTATCAACATTCAACGCAAAACCTGAAGATTCACGATTTGCTGCTTTTCTGCGAATTTCTTCATTCAACATCGAATCCACGATATCATCGAAGTTCAACTTCAAAGTTCCTGAAGAATTACTTATCGTCGTTACCAAACAGTCACAACTTTCCGACAATGAAGATAGTATCACCGATGCTCTGACCTCATCATCAAACTTGATTCTGACAGAACACAACTAACCCGTCACGGTGCTGAAGTTATTGAGATGCTCTGTCACATATTGAATTGAAATGTCGCCTGAGCGTTGGTGAGGCCAAACAACATTACTACAAACTCATATTGTCCTTCATGTGTCCTGAATGCTGTCTTATGCATATTTGCTAGATTCATCCTTATCTGGTCGTACCCTGACTTTAAGATCAATTTTTGAGAAAATGATTGCCCCATAAAGCTCATTTAGTAACTCATCAATTACACAAATAGGCATGTCTTACACCTTTTCCTTGTTGAAAGGCCAGTAGTCCATGCAGAGCCTTCAACTATCTTCTTTTTTCTTTACCAATAGGATGAGACTGGAATAAGCGCTCACACTAGGCCTAATAATCCCAACCTCGATCATTTCTCGGACTAGCTTCTCTTTGGTATGACGCTGATGGAAGGAACACACTCTTTCACTGTAATAGCGTGCTCTTGCTTCTTCCGAGGAGGTAACCCGCTTGGCTGTTGGAAAACGTCAGTAAACTATTGTAGGAGCTGTTGAACCCCTTCCAGAAATTCTGCCAACTATGAATCTCAAATCTCAATGCTCTGCAACTCCATCAAGTAACTTACTCCTGTTCCTTGAATCGACTTGATCATGGTTTTGAGCGACATCATAGTTTTGCATAAGCTAACATCTTCTCTCAGCACCACCTTCCAATCCACCTTCATCTCTCCCAATGTTCATAATCACTTCATTCCCAGAATCATATTCGTGTTGCCCAAATCTAAATAAAGGAATGCTTCCACCACCTGTATATCATGTAGTATCAGAACCAACCTCTTGCAAATTTCTCGAGTTTTCTCCACCTTCCCTGTCCCCATCATGACGCCAAAGCTCCCTGTAGTCACATGCTTCAACCTTAGCTTCTTCACAACCTGATTTGAGATAAAATTATGTGTGGCCTCGCTATCCACACACACCACAATCGACTATTTCTGATCCATCGCCTCACTTTCATGGTGTCATTTGGAGTAAATCCCACCACCGAATTGAAGGACACCTATACCACATCCAAATGCAGATGCTCCTCCTTCACTGCTCTCTTTTGTTTCTTCACTCTCCGTATCCTCCTCCAGAACTAAAAGAACTTGAAGAGAGCGCTCCTTGTAGAGATGGCGTAGGGCGTATTTCTAGTCACAATGGTAACACAATCTTTTGACTCTTTTGTCTTGCACTTCTGCATCCATGAGACACTTGAAATTACCCCTGGTTCGGGGGTCTGTACTCCTCTTTCGACATCTCTTTCTGAAATGACACCGTCTGTCATGATGCTCTTGTAGAATCCCTCGGTGTTGCCGCATTTGTCGGTCTTCTTCACCTGTTTCTTATTTTCTATCATCTAGGCAAGCTCAATCATTTCCCTCAATTCACGCGGTCTCAAGGGGCGAATGATTATGTCAGACTTTAGGCCTTTCTAGAAGTTCCATTCCAGTTCTACTGCAGAAATCCTCCTTAACCTCTCTGATAAGAGCTCAAACTTCTCTCGATATTCCATAACCGTCATCTCTTGAGTCAGAGTATAGAATTGTTCATGTAAGTCTCCTTCCCAAATGACTCAGAAATGCTCCAACAAATAATCCTTAAACTCATCCCACGAGTGCATTCGATACCTTGCTTCCATCCACTGGAATCACGCTAAGCCTTCCCCTCCAAGCATAATCCCGCTGCCATGAGCTTTTCTTCCTCAATCAACCCGTTGATTGCAAAGTATTATTCCACCCGATACATCATCCTATTCAAAGATCGACATCTTTAGTTTTCTGACCCTTGCACTTCCACCCCAACTTCATCTCTCTTTGGAATTTCCTCTCATGTGTCTAGGGTGAAACTCTCTCCTGCAGTCACAGACATATCTCACTCCCGATTCCCTTCTTCCTCCATCACACTCTTTCGTGGTTCTTCGTCCATCTCTTCTCCAATTCTATCTCATCTTGAGTCAGAGCATGGAATTGTTCATGTAAGTCTCCTTCCCAAATGGCTCGGAAATGCTCTAACAAATAGTCCTTAAACTCATCCTATGAGTGCATCGGATACCTTGCCTCTATCCACTGGAACCACGCTAAGCCTTCCCCTCCAAGCATAATCCCGCTCCCATTAGCTTTTCTTCCTCAGCTAACCCGTTGATTGCAAAGTATTGCTCCACCCGATACATCATCCTATTCAAAGATCGACATCTTTAGTTTTCTGACCCTTGCACCTCCACCCCAACTTCCCCTCTCTCTGGAATTTCCCCTCATGTATCTAGTGTGAAACTCTCTCCTGCAGTCAAAGACATATCTCACTCCTGATTCCCTCCTTCCTTCATCACACTCTTCCGTGCCTCTTCGTCAATCTCTTCTCCAATTTCAGCCCACCCCCCATCAAAAGTCTCCACTCGCTCTCCTCTCGGAGTCTTAGGGGGACACTCTTGTAGGTAAATGATGTTTTCTTTGTTGTCTTTTCGCTCGATCTCCTTCCCTTTTGACATGGCCAAGGATTCCTCGATCAACCCTTAGTTAGGGTTTGCAATTGGAGCGGTCGACATGGCCTTGGATTGCATCTCCGTGAGCTTTTTCATCATCTCCCGCATTTCTCCTATGCCTTCAAATCCATCATTCATTCGACTTTCAATAGATAAAAATTCGTCCTCCATGGTCGCGAATCTTTCTTCCATTCACGTTCAGATTTGCTCTACCTCTTCTTCTAGTATGTCAACTTTCTTAGCTGCCATCTCACCAAGATCTACACTATGATATCAATTTGATATGCCTCGACACCAAAATCAGCAAACAAACCATACTAAACGACAACGAATAGGTGAAAGAAATACAAACAAGGGCTAATCTTACAACAATCAAAGGAAAAAAAGCAAGATATTTGGTCGATCTACTTTCTAGAGGTAGATTGACTCTCCCACGCCCTAAACGTCGCTAGGAACTTCACAAGAAGAAAATAAACAACAGACACACCAAACATGCATAAAGAAAGCAAACCCTTGGTTCTTCCATTAATATAATCTCCTCCCGACATTTCAAAAACTTTCTTTCCTATTTTCCCTCCAAATTCCCTTATTTTCTACTCTTTGCATAGGTGATTTTGGCCCTGGTGGAACCCACTCTTCCCTTTCCTCCTTGTACGGCCCCCTCCCCCCCCCCGTTCGCCTTGCTCCTTTTTCTCGCCAAGACCGGCCCGTCTGTGTGGTGGTTACACTGCCTTTAGCCGGTCCAGGGAGGACCGGCTTCCGTATATGCATAACACTATCGTCTTCTATATTTAAAATATTTAACTTTGATGCTTGAACCTTGTCAACTACACTTGCTTGTAGAGAATCAAATTCATAGTTTATGTATATTTTAAGTTCATTTTGAAAATTTATTTTGCTGTAGACATTGTAACCTGGGGATCAATTAGACCTATAGACATGATACTGAGATTTTATGCTTTGGTCAATAATTTTTTTTGTATAGTTTCTTAGAGGCCATATATAAATGGTGACCGAAAATGATTTTTTTTGGTTTCATAGATGAGTGTTCCAATATACATTTGTTTGTTAGAGGATTCTTTTTTGATTGGTATTGCAATAGTTCATTAAGAGATGGAGTTTTGTCTACTTTGGTCGGAAGGAACTTATGATGCTTCCCTGTGGGCATGAGGGCTTGCTCGAGAGCATTTGTAGTATGATGAATTTGAGTTTGGCTTGGAAAAGTAGAGTTCACATTTTGAAATAGTTGCAAATCCTTTACAATATTATTTTTCTTTCGAGTTAGAGTAGTTTGAGTTAATTTAATGTTATTCCGTGAAACAATATTTAGAACTTTTGTCTGAGTACTTAAATAAATATTAATTTTGATAATTTGATGTCTATTAAAAGTCTTGCATGCTTTTAAAAGTTTTCAACGCATTTGCAAATATTGAGAGCATTTTAAAAGTTTTCTCGCGTTTTACCCCACTGCCCTTGACGCGAGCCCTACTGAGGTTCTCTCTCTCTCTTTCTCTCACCTCCCTCGATCTCTCTCGTCCGCTCTCGGTATTCTCCTGTCGCTCTCGCCTTCCTCTTCCTCCCCTCTACAGTGTGTGGTAGTTATTCCTGTGGTAATTTTGCTTTCTCCATGCAATTATGGCTTTCTTCTTGCGAAATTGTGTTTTTGATTTGTTTAGGGTTTACAGGGAATTTAATTTGTTATAGGGCATTGTTACAGAGATTTGCTTGTCTGTGGAGAGAGTACCGTGAGGTGTACTTGTTCTGGAGCATTGGAGCTTTTTCTGAAGCATTTGTTCTGTGTGGGTTGGTGGTGGATGTGAGTTGTGCTTGTGTGTGGTGGCTGTGAGAAGTGTTTACGGTGGCTTCGGGTGTGTGTTCTAGTGACCTTGGGTGTGTTGGTAGGTGATGGATGTGAGTTGTGCTTGTGTGTGGTGGCTATGAGTGGTGTTTTGCTTGGAAAAAAATGGCCCTACTATTCTAATGCGGGCTCAATTTGATTCGAGCAATGCTTCCGTGGGTTTTCATTTGAATTTAGAAACATTTTTATTTAATTTTTCGGTTGGTTTTTGATATCAATGCTTGCTATATACTCTTAAGTGAAGTGTTTATCCATTTTTTGTACGGTTATGAAGTAGTTTTTTTCGTTCTAAACTATCAAATGTATCACTATTACAGTTTTGTTGCAAACAACATAACTGCACTCTGCCAGAATGATCATTTATCCAGAAACAACTATAAGTCAGGTGCTGAATGATCATTTATCCAGAAACAACCGCAAATTAGTTTTTTTTCCAAACGTACAAACCAAACAACCAGCCAACTTATCAGGAAAAGCTGCAAATAAGTTGCTTATCAGGATAAACTGTTTATCTGGTTAAGCTGGATAAGCTGTAGCTGCCCCAAACAAACCCTTAATATTAAGCGTTGTGAATTCAATCATTTCCTTGTCATATTTTCCCCCACAATCATTAATGAATCAGTTTTTCTGTTACAATCATTTTCATATACACTTAATATTTATCTAGCTATAGCGTCGGATTACAGAATCGTTCAGGCTCCTGAAAACAAACAGTGGTTTGGAGAGGGGAAACTGAAGAAATAACTGTCTGGATTTATCTATATGCATATTATAAATTAAATTCTAACACTTAAATTTAGGTGCCATTTGGGGTGGCGGCACTAGGACGGTGTGTCTCGAAATACACCGTTCAACTATTTGGGCAAGCAACAACATTGCGTCAGGGATCAGAATTGCAACATGAATTCGCTGCATGCTACCTTTTAGCTCAATCCGTGACAGGCTGCATTCCGTGATTTCCTTATATATTTTTTTGATTTTATGCCTCCTTTATTTTGAGTATGACTCCCGATATCAACTATAAACCTCTTTCTAGTGCTTCTCATTTCCTATTTTTGATGTCTCCGCGCAATTATGGTTTGTTTTCTCTGTATTGATATTTATTTTTTTTCATTCAGTACAGGTGAGATACTTGAAACCCGTATCTCTCTCTCTCTACCGGTGATTTTACATATGAGATTGCTCTAAGATGTTGTCTACAAGATTAATGATTTTGAGTTGTTGCGTATCCTCAATCGTTCGTTGTTTGTTTTGTTGAGTCTTTAATGTTAACTGGAATGCTGAGTTGCGAAGATTGGGTTTGATTTTGATAATCTCTTGGTTTTTTCTTATTGTGGTTCTATGATCATGGTATGATCATCTTATCATGGTATGGAACATTTGTAGGGGTGATACATAGCGGCGGTTTGAAAGGAAAAAAAATTGATATTTTAAGTGTTAGACTGTTCTACGATCCGTGAGAAAAAAAATGGCCAACATATTCGCCACTTTCCCTCTCCATTAGCTCACTACTCACTCCTCTAGGTTGAATCATAACTATTATTTTGGTGTTAGATAGGCATGCTAATGCATTAGAATTGTGTGGCGTGTCTGAAAATTCCTGTTTATGCTCTTAAATTTTTTTACAATATCATGCAGAAGTATGCATTTGAGTGTTAGATATGTAAGTACATTAGAATTGTGTGGTATTGGGCTGTAAACGAGTCGAGCCTGAGCGAGCTCAAGCTGGGGTCGTGTTCAGCTCGTTCGAAATTGACTCGTGTTCGAAATAACTTGTGAACAGTGTGTTCGTGTTCGCTCAAATAATATTTTATTGTTCGTGTTTGGCTCGAAATTGACTCGTTATAAGAAAAATTATAATAATAATAATAATTATTAAAAAATAAATTAATAATTTTATCTAAAAAATTTTCAAGAGCAAATTTCATACAAAAATTCAAGACATTTATTTACTAAAAAAACTGTTGTAATAATAACATTTGGTCATATAAGGTACAAAAATACAAATGATAGCAACATTTACAAAATAAGAACCAATATATTACAAATTTCATAATTTTCGAACTAAACAAGAGTACAAAAATACAAATAAAATTTTAAATAAAAATTAAAATCTAAAAAACAATTGTATTAAACATTTCAATAAAATTCACATTTAATGCACATTCTTATGCTTTACATGAACCTAAAAAAAATACATTAAATTTAAACTAAAACTTTGAATTAATTTTTAAATCTTTATGATAGAAAATCCAATGATTATGGTGGAGGTTCGGAAACGGAGGATCCGCCGCCAATGATTTTTCCGATGACTTGAAATGTAGAAGGACGTTTCACCGGCTCTTGTAAGAAGGTATGCATGAGATTGAGCAAAAAAGAGTGAAAATTATGGCAATAATAGTTTGATCTTCTGTTGTTCCCACCCAAACTCAAGATGGGCTTGAAACTATTTAATGTGACTTTGAGCTGATTAAATTTGGCTATAGATTAGCTTAATTATCTCAATTTAATCCACATTACTCATTAGCTTTAATTCGGGTCACAAATCAATACAATTTTGATTAAATTATGTATATAATAATACACTGATAAATATAATAATTCACATATATAAAATTAATTTTTAGATGCATAAACAAATCAATTAAAAAAAAAAACAAAAGAACAAAAAGAAGCAAAATACTTTTAGTTTTTAAGGAGACAGCTGAATGTCTAGACAAATTAATTTCTTTATATTACCTTTTTTTAACATTTAATTTGTACCTTTAATAGAAGGAACAAATTTATCAAAATATGTTTAATTAAATTGTGAGCATTTTTAAGTTTATTCAGATTAGTATATTTCATGTGTATAGTATCTAATGCCAAAAAATTACTGACCAAGAAAAGAACCCAAAAAATAGCTTTCATTCCAAGCTCCCTGCAAATTTTCCAGTTCAGTTGTTAATTCTTCTAATCTGGTCAAAGATAACAGTAACAACAAAGATTAGGTTAGATATCAAAATTACAACAATAGGGTGTGTTTGGAGTGGTGGTGCGGTGGCGGTTTAGTAATGCACTACAACTACCTCAAACAGACCTAGTACAACTACCACAAACAAACCTTAAGTTGACAAAATTCAATACTGCTCTAGGATGTCAAAAATGGTGTCTGCAAGCCAAAATTGCATGCGAAAAACTAGAGTTCCCGGCACAAGCTGCATCCAGAAATCTAAATTACGTGGAACAAGGTGAAGCTGTAAATTTTTTTCACATTTCAATGAGAAAAAATTGCAAAACTATTACCTCAACAGTTTGATTCAACAGCTAGGATCTAACCTTCAACTCCAGCTTCATCTAGGACATTTCCTCCACCTCAAGAATTTTAAATGATACAATATGACAATGCATGGACCCTTGAGATGAAAAGCTGATTTGTTAATTGTAAAGAGCACATTTGAAAAGGCAATTAATTTATCACTAACACTAGCATCCTGCTGGATTTTCCTTGACAACACTAAAGCATGTGGGTGATCTTAGCAAGTAGCAATAACCCAAAAATAACAGGGGGAATTTACATATGTAGCACACGATTCTCATCTATTTAAGTATATCACACCAAAATTTTATATTTACATGCATAGCATTTTGTGCTTTAAACCTATACATGAAAATGGATATTTCACTTTTAAAATATGGTAATAGTGCTATTTTTTATGTGATAGTAAAGAATTGAGTGCTATGTGTATAAATATGGAAGTTTAGGTGTGAGATATGTAAATACACAAGAATTAACCCAATCCATCAGTCTAAACAAAGCATATAACCCAATCCATGTAAATACGCCCCTTTTTCACTTCAAAGATGACCATATAAACCAATCCATCAGTCCAAACAAAGCAAATCAACAAAGTTGCAAATACCTTATATCAATAAAGACAAAATTCACATCCCAATCCTATTAGAATTTCAATTCTTCAAAGATTGACAAAATGAATCAAGTGTTTGTCATCACCAAAGGACTTTAGTTGCTTGTCCATGCCTTTCATAGCTGCAATAATCTTATCCATACAAGGCTGAGATCATCAAGCAATGTAACATGAAATACATATTCAAAATTCCTAGAGCAGCAAACTACCATATGATTTTATGATTTATGGGGCTACAAACTACCAAGATTTTATGTAATATGAAAGATATAGTAGCAAGCCTAACACTCTGTACCATAAGATTAGAGGTGTTGTTTATTGGAAATAGTGATGCAAGTTGCAAACCATTGTATAAATACTTACATAGCAAAAAAAAAAATCAGCTTAATTAGCCATGTAAAAGCCGTCACACTGTGAAAATATCACAAGTTAGCACAGCAAGTTCATTCCCCGGGCATACTATTCATCACTTTCAGAGAGCTCGTATCGGCTGCGAATTTTTAGAGAGCAACAAAAGAAAATAGCCAAATGTATATATAAATGCAAGGTTTGTAATAAGCCATAACATTAAAATTCTATTGGCTTGAAAGTAAGGTTACATCAATAAATTCTCATAGGTGTTGGATATGTAAATATATAATACTCCTTAAATAAACTGCTGTCAAAGTCTTAGTAAAAGGTGAGAAAATAATGGTAATCTTTAATGGGAATAAAACAAAGAAACTTTTTTCCTAAATAGAAAATGTGGAATGTATGTAAAATTGAAGTTTAGGTGATAGGTAGATACATAAAAATGGAGTGGGACGTATGCAAATCTTCTAACAAAAGAGGCATTTACATACATACCACCAAATTTCTTTGTATTTACATATCTAACACTCTTTTTTCATGGGAAAATTAAAAGCAGATCGCACAATGTTGATCCTAAAATCTGATTACTACTAGCTGCTCAGGTTAACTGAGCAAAACCAAAATTCCTAGTGGCCTAGTCAACACATCGATAGCGAAATGAACCTAGACAAAAATGGAACTTGTTCAGCAATACTCCCATTTCACAGCTTTTACTTTTCTTATATGCAAAGATAGTAAATATGGAGAAATATAATATCCAAATGGCTGGCTATTCACATTTGATCAGCCTCTCAATACGTGCCTCATGAGATTTAGACAGATTTAAAGAAGAAAGAAGATGAAGGCTGATCATATTTATTTAGGCACAACAATCAATAGTTTTTAATTTTTACCATCAAATTCAATCCAATACTTCAGCAGAAGAAACAATGTGGAGTCTCCATCAAGCAATCAAGGGGCCTATACACCAAGCACGAGGAATCACTTTGGCCCACTCATAAGAGACGCATGATCTGATTTGCAATTAGTATTCAAAATTGCAAATCAAGTATTGCATGCACCAAAATGAGTTACATCTACCTCTCCCAATTCAAAGCTTACAATTATAATCCTCCATTATGATTTGCATAAGTGTTTCCTTCCAAAATATGAAAGAAAAAGAATATTAATCTTAGACAACTTTTAATATTCTTATCTTAAAATGTTTGCAAACACGTATACCATAAAATTTTATCAATTATTATCACCATAGCCTCTAATAGCATCTTATGACAACCAATTGAAATTGTGATAACCTGACAACATTAGATAACCATCAACGTTAGATATTCAACAACATTGTAATAACCGACAACATTAGTGATAGAAACAACCCTTCTTGGTATATGATACAAAATAAATTAATAAAGTTCAATATCCTGCACCTGATATGAATGAATGATTAATGAAACAGTCTTATTCATCATTTTAGATAAGAAAAACTTCTTCTCCACATGATTTCTACTACATAGCATTTGAGGGTTTGCATTAGTCATGTACATGTCATTTTAATGTACATATAAATCGTATCTAGCATGCAAATAGATAGATGTACAAGGTAACCACCCTTTGAGAACCACATCTGAGAAGGAGAAAGTAAAGAAGAGATGAGTTTAGGACTCATCCTCAACATTACAAAGGGGACAGAAGGGAGAAACATGAATGTAGGATTAACAACCATATTGTTGTCAACAGTTGGTGATTGAGAAAGATTGACAACAAAATTTGTTGCATCCACCTCATAAAAAACAATCCAATAATAAATCATGATGGGTAAGCACATGTACCCTGCCTGACACAAAATTCAAACCCTTTAACCTTTATATTGACTAATTCTAATGTGTGCACACACAGAACAGTACAAAATGATATTCAATTCTGATTTTCACATTCATGCTACAAACATTGGTACCACTAACAATGTTTTGCAACTATGCCCAAACAACTTGGAAATTCATGCCCCTCAGAAGACGACCCAATGGTACAAAAACATTTAATTACACACTCTGGATTGTCCTAGTTTCCTCAAATTCTTTGTGTGAGATCTTCAAGGTTCCGAACAAACATTTCTTAGATTACTTGCTACAGAAAATGCTTCTTATGATATGTAAATCCCATTTCATAATTCATGGTACCGAACTAGTAACATCATAAATGCAATGACAGTGCTTCTTATGATATGTAAATTCCATTTCATAAATATTATTGTTTTGAAAAACAAAAGGAAGAAAGCAAGGTATTTTTCACAAAACCATCCATAAAAAAAAAAAACTGATCCAGAGGCAATAGTCGAATCACAACATAAACACTAATACTTATATGAATCACCGCACAAATGCACAATAACAAAGCTAAATGTCACAAAAAAAACCTTATATAAGTGATGAAGCAAGAATGCTGAGCAATGAAGCAAGAAGATAACACCTCGATAGCCAAACAAATATTGAGCAGCCAAGCAAGATTACCGAGCAATTGATTGTTCGATGAGAAATAGAAGAAGAAATTGGAAGACGAACACAAACGACAAACCCTAAGTTAGTCAAGGCCGAGCCCTTTCGCGATTCTCAATAGCAAGAATATCGAGTAAGTTGCTAGAATATCGAACAATCGACTGTCCGAGGAGAACTAGGAGAAGAAATTGGAAGACGAACGCAAACGACAAACCCTAAGCGTGTTGCGGCTGAAATCCTTTCGTGATTTTGAGAGGAGAAGAGATGACTCAGAAGAGGAAAAAAGCGAAGTCCGAATCGAGAACTTTCGAGAGCGGTGTCTTCGGGTTTTCTTAGTGAATAGATAGTATATTATGTTAATTTTATAATTTATATTACATAAATATAATATTTTATAAGTAATACTAATATATTATTATTAATAATTTGTTATATATTATAATTTATAAGATTTAATTTTTTAAATTATAGTAATTTTTTTAAAATAAATTTAATTAATTATAATTTATAATATTTAATTTTATGAATATTTATCATGTGTGTGTGTGTCTATATATATATATATATTGAAACGCCCAAGGGTGAATTTTATTGAAATTGAAAAGATACATAAATATTGTATGCGAGGACCCAATAAAGGTGTCATACCCATACGATATACAGACACTAACATCCTAAAAAAATAAGACTAAAAAAATAAGACATAGATAAAACTCTAAAATTCATAACTCGCAGAAAACAAGTTGCTAGGGACGAACAAGCTTGGTCCCGCCTCTGTCTCTGGTTCTTGGAACAGAGACGTGGGCAAATATATTAATACGGAAAATATACAGAAATGTTGTATGAGAGGGTCTTATAGAAAACCCAACTCATACAATACAACACACACAAAACCCAGATAAAACAAAGATACATAAATGTAAAAAACAAAAAAACTACAAAAGGACACAAAAGTGCTAGGGACGTCTCACTTTAGTCCTTTTGCCTCTAGTTCTCGGAAGTGAGCCGACTAACAAATTGGTAAGGTGAGTACCATTGCCCGTATTAACCAAAGTATCATCCATCAAATTCCTGAGCTCAAGTAGATCTTCATTCTTCTTTTTCCTCCTGGATGTGTAAACCTGTCATTACTCATCCGATTAGTAGGTGTTGGTCGTTACACGTCTTGATCTCCATGAGCCTGAGAAATATTAACATCTTTCTAGACCTGATGAGGCAGTTGTGAAGCAGTAGAAGTATTTGCGCCTATATTATCAGTGATAGGTTCTAGAGCAGGCGGGGTCTGAAGAAACTCACTCTCCCCCACAATAGGAGGTTCCAAAGACGAGGGAGCTCCATTTGGGGATTTAATAGTTGTCATATTGCCTGCGGGATAATGACGTCGTCCGGAGTATCCTTCTGATGATCAATAGTGTCAAAAATTGGGAGCTGATCAGGAGGAGATGGAATCACAGCCTCTAGCAGAGCAGTTTGCTTTTTTGGTTTGAGTTGGGGGTGTAGATGGTGACATTGAGAACTGGAGTGTCCGAACATATGACAGTACGAGCAATACGACAAAAAATGTTTAATATATACCTTCTGTCAATATCCATGGTGCCGTGTGCCCAACCAGATTTCCTCAGAAGCAGGTGAAGTGATGTCTTTTTCAACAAGTACGCTGACTTCAGAAGGACTGGACAAATTAAAAGTATGAATGTCCGTCTTGAGTGACTTTCCATAAGCTGAGACAATAGAATACAATACTTTTTGGGAAAAATAATAAAATTTCAGACCAGAGAGACGAATCCAAACTGGAATGATTGACGGTTCCGTATGTGGGTTAAAATCCAAAGACCATTTCAGAATCTTCATTGTTCTGTTATCAATCCATATTATTCTTCTAGCAAATAAGCGCATGTAATCTTCTTCATTGCTAATTTGAATAAGAACGTGTCTCCCATCTAATAGTCCAATTTTTTATTCTCCAACGACATGCATAAGTTCAAATTCTTTGCGAATGAGCTTCATTTTGGGATGACCATATAGAAATTTTCCAACCAAATTTCAGACAATATGAGGAAGCAAGTTGAATACCTTTAGTTTCTAAAAAAAAGATGACAGACTTCCCATTCTTCCTATCAGGTTTCTTGATGTCCTCTGCCCACTCAAACGAAGGAGGAAAAAATGTCGATTTTGGTGTGCCTGAGGCGTGGACACCGGCAAGGGCAGTTGCATAGGATTTGTCCGAAGCCATCCTCAAGATAGGTGCGATGTTTAGAGAAGAAAGCAGATGAGGAAAAAAATCGCGTCGAAATAGCCCAAACTAAAAAAGGGGACGACGAGGTGAGACGAGATGAGTGCAGAGAACGCAGAAATCGCGAGCATTTCCCGCGAGACTGAGTCTTAGAACACGCGAGCGGCGAGACGGGACGCAGAGGAGCAAAACGAGCACAAAACACGCGAGCGGGAGATGAGCCTTGTCTCAGAGCCGGAGAAGAAGCGTGAGAAACGAACATAATCGAGCGCGAAGACGCTGAGAGGAAACAACGAAGCCGTAACTGTTGCTAGGGTTCGCCATCTGGCGAAACCCTAGTAGAGATGAGTGAGGAAGACGACGCTATGAGTACATATATATTTTCAAGCCAATTTGAGCCGAACACAAGCAAACAATTTTTTGTTCGTGCTCGGCTCATTTACATTTCAAACTTAAAAATGTGTTCGTGTTCGGCTCATTAGGCTTAAAGAACGAGACGAACATGAGCTGTTCACGAACGACGAGCCAATTTGACAGCCCTAGTGTGGTACGAGGAAACTTTTCTGGTTATGCTTTCAAAGTTCTCTTACAATATCAAGCAAAAGTTTGTTATTTAGGTGTTAGATATGTAAATTCAGAAGCAAACAAATTTTCTGTTTTATTAGGTGTTGTGCAAACAAATAGTCCTGATAGACAAAAGCAGCAAAAGTGAATTTTACATTTAAGTGTTGTTAACCATCTAGAAGTTTGCAACATGCCATATCTTCTGAGATATGAAATGTTTCTGCACTTCACCCTTAAGGGCATTCAAATTTCATGTTAGTTTTTCATACATGTATATGATTTGTTGTTTAAGCTTCCAATGCCTCTACTTTTGCCGTTTTACTTTTTCTCTTTCCAATGAAAGACACAACACTTTAATAATTGTTAATAGCTTTGATATTTATGTGACATTGTAATTAATTCCTTCATATTACATATCTTTGTGTTGGGAAAATACACGTGCTACTTGGAAGAGAGATATTAAAATAAGATTTTGTGAAATATGCTTGTATGTGATTAAGGCGGGCAATTGGCCTACCACACACCACCACATATTTTAATAGCGAGGGTTGACAAAATATAATCAAGAAATTTAAGAAAAGAACTGGGACTAATTTTGATAGGGCTTAGTTAAAAAAATAAATGAGATGACTTAAAAAAGATTAGAAGGTGTGGACGGAGTTAAAATAAGGTGCAACTAGGCTAAAGTTATTAGTACCTTGACCGAGTGGTGGAAAGAAAAGATAGATGTAAAATTTATTCTTCTTTTTGAACACATATGCATGAGTACTTTATATTCAGACTTACATTCTTTTTTATCATAGGTACTACTTGAAGCTAAATAATTTAGATATTCTGGTATATATCTTGAATTGAAAAAAATTAGTTTAATGTTTGGAGGAGTTGTTGTCATGGGTGTTCATGCTCGAAGTTATTAAAATTTAGTTAATTAGAGTAGAATTGTGAAGATTAAGGCAACTCATATGATCTTGTTGAAATGTCATGCAAACATAGAAGTAGTCTTAAACATTCATCTTCATCAGAAGACAATGGTGGAAGAAAATGATGTTTGCGAGATTTCTTTCGGGACAAATTTCACAACTTATCTTTGCATGCATGGGCATGACCTCTCCTCCACTATATTCAAGACACCACTGTCAATATCTGATGCTATGAGAGTGTTTGATCAAACTCAAGAAAATTTTGATGGCATTCCTCATTATCTTTTCGCAATGAAATTTACTGAAGAACCTATTAAAAGGGAGACTTTTATGTCAATGGTACCTGATAAACGGATTCACTACCACCGTCACTTCTTTTAAAATAATAGTACATGAACTTTATATATTACTGTTTATGAACACTAGTCTTTTATTTTCATCGTGAACTATGTACATTACGGTTTTTACTTTTTAATTTAATTCATGTTTTTGCAATGCATTGATTTATGATTGTGGATATGAACTGTTGATTTATTGAGAATTTTTGAAATTCATTTATGTTGTTATACATGAACACACACACACACACATGTACCATCTCTTAAGTGGGAAAACAAAACTTTTTTTCTCTGAGTTAGAAATTTCAACCCTCACTGAGAAATTCAAGTTTGTTCTTATTTGAAAATTTCGGTGGGGTCACCCACCTATTAAAGTTTTGATGATCTCAAATTAGCAGATAAGTGGAAAGTGGGGCTTATGGATGAGAGACATGTGTTGTTTTAATTAACAGTGGCTGATGACTACATTTGAATTTCCTTCAAAAAATATCTTAACATTGCAGATAAATCAATGAAGTTACTCAAGCGGTTTCCTAATTTTGACTCTAATCATGAATCTCCTACTGTATCAGTATGGTTTAGTTTACTTGGTCTCAAGTTGCACTTTTTTTATCATCAAGTTTTTTACTCTATTGGGGCCATACTTGAGGATCATATGAAGCTAGATCTACTCACTTTCAACCTAACCAAACATTCAGTGACTAGAATACTTGTGGAAAAATATATTACTTTACCTGATGTTACTGAAGTCTGGTTGGGCATAACTCATAATGGATATTAAGAACAAATCGTCATGGAGCATAAACCTCCTTATTGTTCTCATTATTAGATGTTTGGGCATACACTTGATAAATTCCATAAACTTTATCCTAATTTGAAATCTAAAAATCAAGTGAATACAGATGGATCTAACCCTACTGCTCTGGACATATCTGTTCCACCTAGAGAGAAAACTACCATAGGACAGGATTTGGCGTCTGACTTAATTGCCCCTGTGGACCCCCTTGAAAATTTTGTATATGAGATTGATATGAAGCTGGATGGCTTTGCTGAGCAACCTACACTTTCAAACCCTATTGAAAACAGTACTGAAGGATCCCTACCTACACGGACTGATAATCAGGAGAACCTTGCAGCTCCCCATTTTCAGGGAGTATTTGAGGTTGAGGCGACAACTCATACCTCACATACACTAAAACCTATTGTGGGTACAACTGTTGGTAATCTTTCTACTACAACACTGCCACCTCATCCGAATGAGCAACAATTTTCGGATGAGCAATGACGGGTCTACACTTTCAGGAGGAAGAAGAAGAATGAAGATCTGCTTGAGCTAAGGAATCTAATGGATGATACTTTGGGCAATAATACACACCTCACCAATTTGTTAGCTGGTTCCCTTCCGAGAACTAGAGGCAGAGACAAAACTAAATTGGGTCGTCTCGATTGTTCTTATATGTATTATCTATTTTTGGGTTTTTATTTTTCTTTTTTTTTGTGTGCTGTACCGTGTGGGTTGGGTGCATGTTTGGGCCCACTCATACAACCCATTTGTACTATTTTCTCTTTAATATAATTGCCTTGGGTTTTTATAAATAAATAAATAATATATATATATATATGGGCAATATAGTAATTTTTTAAAATCAGCTGCAACACTAGTAATGCAAAATCAAACTAACCTAACAAACACAACTTTACAGACAATAGGTTTTCTATAGCAGTTTCTTTCTCCTAGAACTTTTTCTTCAAACAATTATAGCTGCCCCGAACAAACTCTTAATTCAACAAATGCATCTCACCGGAAGTGGAGATGCTCCAGTAATTAAGATTTTAAATTAACAAAGATTACTCATTTTAATCAAGAATTTAGGTTAATTAAGTTAATCTATTAAATTATATTTTTTATAAACCCATATATTAATAATTTATATATGGTACTATATATCAAGTTGATCGATTCAAAATGTATAACTTTATAAAAACAAATGGATAAATTTCGAGGGATGCAAAAATTACAACATATTTTAAAATAATTAAAATTTACCTGGTTTATTCTAAATTGGGTTGACGCGGAGCTTTTGAATTGTGGAAATTGCGATTTCGATCGAACCTATTTTGTGATATCGTGTGATTTGGGAAAATCATGCGATCTTGCGAGTACTGAACCACAGTGTTGCCGATTTTTTATTCAACCTGTTTTTTTTTTCTTTTTTATTGTTTTTTTCCAATTTCATTATTTCAAATTAGGGTTCTTGCTATGAGGTATCTGTTTATGTGTGTGTTTTTATTGTTTAGACAATTTTGATTGTTATGCTTGTGTTTGGAGACGTTATCTTTTTTATGCTTTTTAGAGTACTGTGTCATCTTCCTTTTGCAAGTGGTGTCTGTAACTTGCTCAGGAACATGTGGCGGATTCTCCTTGCCGCCCATCCCTCACCATTTTACCATTTGCTCTTTGTTACTGTTGTTTGACAGCAGGAAGGAGAAGACCTTAATTTTTCGCTTCCGGTTTGCTATCCTGCCACTGTTGATGCCGAAATTTAGCTGCTATCATTCCTAACGCTTCCTCGGCCCTTCATACAACTTACCTATGTATTCTCTGACACATTCTAGGAGCCCCCTAGAACAAGAGAAATATTTGAGTATGAAAAAGGTACACAGAGTTGCGTACATTTTAGGTTATTCAGAGGGTACAATTAGGTTACACTTAAGTTACAAGAAAAATTACAAGGGGGTATAACTTAAGTGTAACCTAGTTGTACTCTCCGTATAACCTAAAATATATGCAACTCTGCGTACCTTTTACGTACCCAAATATTTCTCCTAGAGCAGTGTTATATGGTATCAGAGCCCGAAAAATAAAAAAAAAATATTTAGGGATTTGTGTTTCCTACATCTAAACCAAAAAGTTTTACATCACTTAGACCTCCACCAAAAATATGGCCCGACGCTTATCACCCAAAATCTAAACACTCGACCAACCTTTGACCTACAATTTTTTCCCCCTACATCACTTACCTTACCCTAAATCATCTTTTACTTTTCCATTGAAACTTCCATTGAAAGAACAAGTCGTACGTTGCCAAGGAGAAACCCTCACGAGTGTTCATGAACTTACTATGGAGGATATACAATGAGAAATCCTATGAAATCAATAGAGACTTGCCGCCTTAAAAAAAAAAAAAACATCCCGATGAGGTCACTCATAGTCACAATGGTAGCCTGTTAGAATGAGGGTGGACGTGAATCTCTTCCATCAATAAGTTTCTAGTGATGAAGAATCAATATCTCAACGATTTGATATGAAATATAGGGGGAGAAGCCAAGATCTTGAAGAAATTTGAATTTATCAATATTTGACGGTCACATGGACCTGAATGAATTCATTGAGTGACTCTAAACAATGAATTGAATTTTGATTACGAAGATGTTCTCTAGAATAATAAAGTTGAATTGACAGCCATCAAGCACAGGAAGGATGCTTCTTCGTGGTGGAAGAATCTGAAGTGTCTTTGCGAGTGTGAGGGAAACAATAAAATCACTACCTATTTTAAGATGAAAAAAGGGATGCAACATAAATACCTTCTCCCACATTATCAACATGATATGTTCATAAAACTCCATAACATGCACTAAGAGATTCTTCTATGGAGAGGTAGATAACTGATTTCGAGCAACTCATGTTGAAAGGTGAGTTGGTGGAACTAGAAGAGCACACATGATATGATTTCTTGGAGGATTAAGGTTATCTATTTGTAGTGTGGTGTAGCAGCAACCATATTGGTACCTACTCGATGTACATGCCCTAGCTTTGAAGGTGGAGAAACAACATCATCACTAGGTGACCGCCTCACCTTACAAACTGAATTCATTGTAGGATCAAGCAATAAGGGTACAACTAGTGGAGCGTCCAGGCCCAACCTGCCTAAGGAAAAATACAATTTTAGAGTGGAGAGTAGGTGTTCTTGTTGTTTTTCCTTGCACGACTGTATATTTCATTTCAATTGATGCTCTATTCTTTTGAAAAATAACCATTATGGCTCTAGATGTGAGGATTTGGAGGCCATTTTATGCAGTTTATATTTATGAATTTATGGCAGCGCAAATATGGCATGTATAAACTTTTGTTTTAAATATATGCCGGCCCAGAATATTTTCTATTACATTAATTTAATAAATAGGATTAATCAACTTCCTTGTGTCTTGTCTTCATCTAAGTTTTCTCGTGAGATGACAGCTTCATTTGGTCGGTTTTAAAGAATCCTGCTCCATGGTTTCTCGGCTATTTTGATCTGTTTATTTGATATTTCTTATTATTTTACTGGCATATTCAGAACATTAAATATGTGGATGTACTTTCACTTGCTTTACGGCTTTGTAAGCTGCACATGATCTCGATAATTACGTTCTTCTGTGCAGATCTTAAGAGAGAATAAAGAGAAAAAAGATGCAGAATTTAATGAAAGATTCAAGCATAGTGAGTGGTCTTGGTTTAATTTATTTTCCTTGAATTTTCCTTAATCCATTTCATGCTATGATCTATGAGAAGGAAATTCATTTGGCGTAGTTTGTTTTGTATTGTTGAATTCCAATGTGGACAAAACTTGGGAACAACACGTAGTTGTTAGAAAACAAAGGTGAAGTGACACCAATGACCTTCTTAAGGTTAACGGAGGTGAGAGGCATGCCGCCATAAAATTGTCTCCATTATGCCAGGCTTGTGTTTCTTTTAGACTCAACTGTATACTTTTGTGTTCTTTGCTTATCTAATGAATATTGATTTGTAAAACTAATCTATCCTTTCCCTTTATTTAAATTTACTCGGGGAATTTTTTGGTCTAGATGCTGTTGAAGATTACAAAAATGAAGGTCAAGAATCTAAGGAAGTATATTTAAATCATGGTCTCAAAGAGAATTTTTCTTGGCACAAATTGCTAGACAAACAATCCCACTAGGCAGGTGATTAATTAATAGTAGTAAATTTAAATAATCATGAATCACAAGTTCTTTATGTTTTATTAATAATAAGAAAATTTTGGTTAGTTAAAATCAAGTTGATTCAATTACTTGCTCTAGGTGGGCAAATTAAGGGTTCTTAAAGGCTATCACGTGTCAGAAATTTTCCAAGCTAATGCAGCCAACTTCGTCCAAAGTTTTCTACTTATCCGGCAAGTTTGTCTAATTTAAAAATTTCCCAGGCTAATACAACCAACATTAAAGATAACCGGCTGAGTACATGCGGCTAGGTTTACATCATTGCTCCACCAAAAAATACAACTGAATGAACCAAGCATCCATTCATATCACCAAATAAGAAACAAGTATAGCACCCATTCATTATCTATATTTCAATAATATCAACAACAAAGCTCTAATCATAAACCTTCAAGATATATGCCATAATGTGGTATAAAGCTTTAATCATTTCAGTATTAAAGCTTTCATGTCTTCTTATATTCATGTGCAAGTCAATTGATGTGCATGCCACAAATAAACTTTCACTTCAATAGATGCATCATTTCTGTTGGTTTCTTGAAAATGAGAAAGAAGAGAAAAACTAAACTTTCTTGCCGTAGATTGAAGGGAAATTAGAATCACACGTTTTGTGTAGCCTTACAATATTTTAAAATTGGAGCTAATAACAAACTTCCAAGAAAATACCTAAAAAACAGCCAAGAAAGTAACAAGAAACAAAATTCAAGAAAAATTAGCAACTAACTCCTAAGATTAAGGAACAAACTAAATTCAAATAAACCTAGACTCAATAAGCAGTCCTAAGCATGTATTCCAACACTCTTTGTTTTAGGATCTGCGAGCACCAAGTTTCTGCCTTAGAAACTCAAACTTGTTGATTAGAAGTGACTTTGTACGCAAACATGCCAATTGATTTTCAGATTTGCAATAAACTAGAGTTACAAATTCTTCTTTCTGCACATCTCTTAGAAAAAAATAACTTTATGTTGAAATGCTTAGTGTTCCCATGAAACACAGGGTTATGAGAAATGATAATGGTATGAATATCGACACCATTGACAGTCAATTGCATGCTGTCACCAGAAACCTGAATGAGTTTTAAATCACTTAAGCAAGATTTATCGACATCACCTTCCAAGTTCGCATGTTTCGTCATTGCCACCATTTTGATGAAGCTTGAGCTTGACTCAGGTTTCTCTTTCAGCACTTGTTTTGTGGAACTTTGTCGCCTTTAAACTTGAGATTGCAAAACAGTCACAAATGTTAACAGATCCTCTTTTTCTTTTGCAGCGAACAATGCTTTTTTAGCGACATCTTTTAATCAAGCTTCCGCATCTGCCTGTGAAACCATGGTGCTTTCTTCAACTCGAACTACAACCGCTTCTAATAAAACAACATGCTCTCTAGCTTTTGCGAGCTTAGAACGCCAAAAATATGCCTCTTGAAGAGTAGAGTCTCTCTGCTTGAACAGGATCTCTCTATCTTTGCTAAATGCTGCAACCTTTTCTTCTGATTCTCTTAACTAAAGAATGATTTCTTGAAGTTTTTTATTTGAATCATTGGTCAGTCGTTTAATTTCTGTGTAAGCAAGCCTCCTCTCTTCATCCATAGCAAGAGCTGCAGATGCAACTACTTCAGCAGCCCGAGCTGTCTCAATTAACTTGTCTGCTAACTCACGTATGGTTGAATCTCTTGTACGTAATTCTTTGACCAATTGCTGAAGTTCTTCATCTTTAACTCGAAGTGTTTCCTTCATTATCGTAAGATCATCTAAATGGCCTTCATTACCCTCATTAATCAACGAAACTTCTAGTGAGTGGGCATGTTTTACAGAACTTTCATTGGGAAAAGAGCCAAAAACCTTATGTTCCTCCTGCATTGGATTGAGTGAAAAACTCCTCCCTGCCATCTTAACTTCAAACATCTGTCGGCGGGGAAAAAGGGTGGCTCGCTTAAACTCACCCACAGCAGACCAGAGGCGAGGGAAGCGGGAAGCAGGGCGACAATCGTCACAGAGAGGAGCAGGGATAAGAGATCGTGCATGGGGGGGTTGCGACTCGAGAGGTCTCGACATCATGAGAAAAGAGATAAGGATTTGCCGCAGGGGATGGGTCTCACAGACGCGTGCGCAAGAGGCGTCAACCGGCTCATGAACGAGACGGAGGAAGACAGGGCAAGCTAAGGCTCGGTCGATAGGCAAACCCCGAGGGTTTAACGGGAGAAGGAGAGAAATGGAGTTAGGTTAAAGATTTTAATATAAGTTATTAATTATAATAATAATTATAATAAAATATTATTTATTATTATAATTAACACTTAAATAGGTATTTTCCCCAAGACGCGTCGTCACAATGAAACAAATGTCCTTCTTAAGCAAAATCGACATTCCAGACGCGTCAGCGTAGTCCGTTTCGTTATCCGGAGTCGTCCGGGCAACTTTGTTGACGATTGAGACCAAAACACGTCGCAGTCCGAATCTTATCAAGGCAATTATATTAAAGAGCTCCTTTGACACGATCCAAACACTATTTTGACCGAGTGCATGTTTGACTGGAAGAGCTCCTTTGACGGGTCCTTGCCTCATCACACGTCTCTGCTCTTGTGCTTGTAAAGTACTTAAGAGTTCTGTCAAAACAATCTTTGACAGATCTTTAGTGTTTTCTATGGTGGTGATGGTAGTCTCAAATCTTTCAGGCACTGTTACAAGGTCTTTTTGAACAATCCTTGAATCTTCCAAAGAAGAACCCAATAATTTGACACGATTTACTATGTTGAGTAGTCTGTCAGAGTACTCCTTTATGATTTCTGTCTCCTTCATCTTTTGCAATTCAAAGTCACGAACCAAGTTTAGCGCCTGCATCCCTCAAATTCTTTCATCTCCTTCCTACTCAGATTTGACATAATCCCAAATCCCTTTTGTCATTTTCAACGACATGATATGTGTGAAGATCATATAGGAAACTTCAGCAAACTGACAAGCTTTTGCCTTGGACTTCTTTGTCTTCTTCTTATTTGTGCTTTAATTTGTGTTACAGTGGGATTTTCAGGGAGAAGAGGAATGCCATAGTCTTCTTCTACTGCTTCCCAGAGATCCAAAGCTTCCAGGTACGTCTCCATGCAGACTGCCCAAGTTCGGTAGTTGTTTCCGTCAAACACTGGTGGAGCAACTGAGGAAAAACTGGCTTCGATCTCCATTTCCGCTCAAACTCATGCACAGATCCCTTAAGAAGGGTGCTCTGATACCAAATTGTTGGTTTCTTGAAAATGAGAAAGAAGAGAAAAACTAAAATTTCTTGCTATAGATTGAAGGGAAATCAGAACCACACCTTTTGTGTAACCTTACAATATTTTGAACTTGGAGCTAATAACAAACTTCTAAGAAAAGACCTAAAAATTAGCCAAGAAAGTAACAAGAAACAAAATTCAAGAAAAAATAGCAACTAACTCCTAAGATTAAGGAACAAACTAAATTTAAATACACCTAGACTCAATAAGCAGTCCTAAGCATGTATTCCAACAATTTCATATCAATAAGCATGTCTTCTCTTTCTAGATGCAAGGATGCATTTCATTAAGCATTTAAAATGTGTAATATAAATCACTTCATATAATTTGTAACCAAATCTTGGTATAGAAAAATACTATCAATGAAATTTATCATTCTAATCAAATTTAATCACGCATCTAACACCTAAACATCAATTTTTATGGACCTGCTTCCATAATTGACAGCTACCCAATGTTTCATATTCAATCAAATAATAAGCATTTCGTGTGGAAAACCGCATAAGAACAAATATCCAATACAATCTTTGTAAACATGTAGCTGAATATCACATAGCAAGCATTTGAGTCCATTTTAAAACTCCTCATTTTGAATTCAATCAAAATTCTAAAAAAAATTATTAATTAATCAAAATGATGAACTTTTGTGATGTCCGAGAAAGTATAATATGTAAAAAAATGGTGGTCATAATGGACTAAAGAGATGGCTAAGAAGTATCTGTTCTTATACTAGAGAAACAACAAACAAAAAGTAGCAGAAAAGAAAGAAGGCCATGAAGAAGATAGCCGAAATTTACATATCATCCACATCCAAATCCAATGCAATCTTTATGAATAGCTAGGTGAAAAACACATAATAGCAAAATTTACCAAAACATAGCTTTGTAGTATCTGAACTTATCAGAAAAATAAAAGAACAATAATAGTATATATTTATATTAACAAACAGAAGTAAATGCCTCTTGAAATAATTGCAACTGCAAAATATATTTTCTTATTTGATTTCCATCAAAATGCAATTAACTGCAGATATGCATATGTATAAAAGTCATACCTTTTAACTTAGCAGAAAAAAACAAAAGAACAAGAATAGTGTATGTTCATATCAGCAACCCGAAGAAAATCCAGACAAAAAGTGCAACTATAATTAGTTGAAATGCTATCCAACCATATCACCAAATGAGAAACAAAAGTAGCACCACATGAAAGTGTTTATAATCATGGATTTAATTGTTTATATTCATGGATAGCAAAACTGAAAGAAAAATCAATGTGAAAATATCTAGGGCCATTTACATACATTCCACATAATTCTTATGTATTTACATATTTAACAACTAAACTCTTATTTTTACATGCATAACACTTGAATCTTCATGCGCAACACTTAAATCTGTTACAGTATGCATATGTTATGTGCATAGTTCTAATCATTTCATCACACATGATGACTTATAGTTTTACAATGCTCTATGGTTTAGAAGACAGCCCACGTCAAATGATAATTTTTTCATCAAAACAGAGAAAGTAAGAGGAAGAAACCCAATGTAGTTACAACAAGTATATTTTTTCTCTTGAAATAATTGCATCAGCAAGTATGTTTTTCCCATTTGATTTCCATTAAAATACAATTAATTGCAGATATGCATGTGTATAAAACATACAGTGAATCATTTGAGCCTAAAATGAACAATGCAAAATAACTTGTTGTATTTGAACTTATCAGAAAAATGAAAAACAAGAATAATATATGATCATATTGGAAAACAGAAGAAAATCCAGACAGAAATTGCAAGTTTAAGTAGCTAAAACAAACCAACATTATTGTCTTCGCATCTGAGCTCAGAAATTTCCCAGGCTGATGCATCTAACTCCGTCCAAAGTTATCCGGCAAGTTGGCGTGATTTGAAAGTATGAATTTAACTATGCATTAGCGTCTTATTGATCAATTGATACCCTAAAATTGAAGACACCTATTTATCCTCACAAGCCACAAGTCAGTTATACACCAATATTCCAGATAACTGCTTGAATGTCTGCGGTTGGGCTTACATCATTGCTCCGCCAAGAAGTACAATTGAATGTACAATTTCCACTTCTGTATAATCTTTCCCTTCTCTATCACGGATATTTCACTAAAGTGATTCCATACCCCTGATCATTGTCATTTACCTTTTTTATCTTCATTTGATGCAATTTCACCCACACTCTCAGTCGGAGTTGGTGTTGTTGCTACTTCAATAAGAGGCTCACTTGCAGAACTACTAGATTTGCTTTGAGATTGACTGACCATTGTTGCTATAAAAATTTACAACATTAAGTCAATAAATAACCAAAAAAATATATGAACAATGTGAAAAAATTATATATTGGTATTGTGAACAACTAAGTTTGTACTCATATTAACATATTCTTTTACTTTCTAGAAAGCTTAAACATAGTGAAATGAAAAATCTTTCACTTTAGTGCGCAATGCACTTTCATAATGCAGTTCTTTTCTCAGAGTATGATGTATAGTTTGCATGTTAACCACAAAATGCAATCCAATTCATTGATATAAATTACTTCAGAAAGTTGACTGATGGAGAATGGGTGGAGATTTTATAAGAATGAAACCGAATTATAATAAGAATGAAACCGAGTTCTAATAAACCTCTTTACGAACATACATGTCAAAACATTGAAGCCTATATACACACTTTCATGCTATAAGACTTAATTAAAAAATTGAACCATGCTAATGTGGACAAAAGAAATGAAACAATTAAATCCATGAATATAAACTCACATTGATTTTTCTTTCAGTTTTGCTATCTATAAATATAAACAATCAAATCCATGTATAAACACTTTCATGTTTTTTTGCGCTGTTCATTTAAGGCTCAAATGATTCAAAGGTATGTGTTGTAACATATGCATATCTGCAGTTAATTGCATTTTGATGGAAATCATGTAGGAAAAACATAATTGCTGTTGAAATTCTTTTAAGAGGCATTTACTTCTGTTTTCTGATATGAAAATATACTGCTCTTCTCTTTTTTTTCTAATAAGTTCTTTTGAAGAAATATTATCATTTGATGTTGGCTGCCTTTCTAAATCTTTTAAATTCTTGTGTAGAATCATAGAACATTGTAACATTGAAACTCATCACATGTGGTGAAATCATTACAACCATGCATACAGATATGCATATTGTAACAGATTTATGTGTTATGCATGAAGAGTTAAGTGTTATGCATGTATGAGTAGCAAGGAGTGAGAGCGAGAGGAAGAGATTGCCCAAGTTACGGTATTAGGGGAAGAGGCGGAGACAGAGAGAGAGAAAGAGCTATAGAGGGAACCAGAGAAAGTTAGAGCTTCGAGCGGTGTTGGGAAGTGAGGAAGCGAAACAACGAAGAAATTTTTAATATAGGATGGGCTACGACCTACTTGAATGACCACCACTTTCCGATATTTTTTGGCGATTAAAACTATACTTCTTTTCGATCTGAGCCTAGCTCTAAATCATATTGAAGTAAATTCGATCTTTTTGTCGGGCTCGTAGCTCGGCTCAAATATTTCGAGCTGATTGCGATCCAAGCTAAATTTTTATTCGATTTTCAAGCGATTTACAATCTTCGAGCCAATTTCACAGCCCTACTTGGGTAGGGGTGAATGCTAGAAAACCTAGGGTAGATTTAGGGTTAGGCTAGCTCAAATACCAAATAATATCTGAATTAGTTGGGAAATTTGCGAAAACACAAAACAACTTTTTATTAGCACTGAATTACGATTACAACACGACAAAATGAAAAAAAGAAATACAATAACAACCCACTTTTCGGTTAGGACCAGAAGAGAATATCCGATGGCGGTGGTAGCATCGGGAAGGCGACAAGGTTAAGGGGGAAGGTTGAGGGTTGTCGGGTTGATTGGAATGATGGTTGGTGACTGTTTTGGGGATTGGGAGAGTGGGGCGACATGGAAAACTGCAGGGAAGGGTGGAAAAGGGTGCTGGTTGATGAGGGCATGAGCTGGACAGCAAGGAGAACTATGTTTGGTGGCCGGCAGGATACAAATGGGTGGCCGAGAGGGCTAGACAATAAGACTAGCAGCAGGGGGGATAGGAGCAGACAACTGGAAGATGGTAAAGAGAGCTGGACAATAGGCTACGACTACGAGAATGTGGCAGCAGAGGGGTTGAATGATGTAGGGAGGCTGACGACTAGGGGAAAGAGGAAGAGAAGAATTGGGGAAGAGGATAGAGGAAGATACAACAACACCTTGAAACAGGATACAACCGAAGCACCACCCATCATCAGATACAATTCTAGTAGGGAGAGGAGAACAATCCAAGAGGAATTCTGAAGCAAAACACAAGCAAAAACTATATCATAAATCCATAAAACAACAATTTTAAAGACTCCCATAGGGGAAAAACAAAAAAAGGAAAGGAAAAAAAGGGGGGAATCGGCAGGGAAAGTCGTCCGGTCCAACAATGACCTTGACCGGTGTCCTATGCTTGTTGGTTCAATTGGATGGCTATTTCGTGCGAGAATACTCTTGCCCCTGGTTAGGCATGCTGATAGATTAGGCTTATTAATGAATTTATTATTATTATTTTTATTTTGATAAAATAGGGATGGCAAAATTTGATTGGATAGAGCAGACAACAGAGTATGGATGGACTTATCTTCACATGCAAGGAATTTGATTTTTTTAATTATTTTTTTAATCTTGATTTATGTGTCGTCTCACTTATCTGGGCCTAGCAAATCGAGTGTTCTCTCTAGTAAAATTCAACATTCTTGAAACGCTCGCGCAATTCGTTTTGCGATCGAATATCATTTGGGGTAATATTATTGCTGGTTTCTTGATTTGCGCTATCCAAATGCATAGCAATATATGTCTTTTCTGGGCAAATTAGATGTTTCAAATGCATCTACGTAGTCTGGTTTATGATTCAAACGATCTTTGGGAGGCTTCAATGGTGCTTGAAGTAATTTAGCTTCTATCTGTGAAGAGTCACTTTCATCTTTGGGTATTCACAATGTCAAATTGATTCATCTTATGGAGTATATGTGAGGGTCAACAATGGAATGTGGATTAAAAGGCTATTAAGGAAACTTAAGGTTGAGACAAAAGACACAATAAAATTTTGTAATGATAGCCAAACAACTACTAGTACAACCAAATTTCTGTGCCATGGCAAAACAAAACACATCGTGATTGAACAATACTTTCATTTTAGAAAAGGTTAACCATGAAATTGTTCAACTAAGCTTTGTTCTAATACGACTTCGGATTATTTATATTTTTCACCAAAGCATTATTAAGCTTCAGTTGGGGCTATAAATGAATCAATGCTCTAGATGAAGAGCTCAACTCGGCTTTATTAAGATTCGATCATGCTTTTTCATAGTAATAAATGAACAATCTTGACTAATTTTTAAAAGCTTAGAGCTTAAAAGAACTAAATATGAACATAGTTGAACTTGTTCATTAATGTTCACAAACAAACTCATTTGTTGTTCAACAACTAACTGTTTAAATACTCAATATTCAGTTTGATGATAACTCACTTCATATTTGATATATTAATTTATTTAATTAGAATTTATTTAATTATTGATAGTAATATATTATTTTATCAATAATATTTTTTGATTAATTAATAATTATATATTTATTTTATTAAAATTTAGGTGTTAGATTTGAAAACTTACAAGATTTATGTTGTATGTATGAATGCCCCTTAAAATTAACTTTAAATTCCCACAAACTACACTTTCTCTCTGGTCTCTCACAGTTTTTTGCTCCCGATTTCGCTCGAAACATACAAAACCATAAGTTTCTAGGGCGTACAAGCTCGAAAGTAATGACGAGATCGCGATGTGTAAGGATCTTTGAAACTTTAATCTCTCGTATATCTCTATTTTCCACTCTACTCATAAATTCTACTCGATTTAAATGTGGTGTTGAGAAAGTGCAGTGCAATCAGTATAAGTTATATATGATTAAGAGTAAACATGTTGCAACAACTCAATATGAAAGACAACTACAAAATTGTCTTAAAAAATTAGAAAAATGACGAGTGTATATCACTATGGGAAAACCAACATCTACATCTGAATGTGGGAGTTGTGTGCAAACTTGGAAGTATGAGTATGATCATGCTAAAATATGAGAGATTACATTCCATATGATAATAGTTCATGAGTTAACTTTCATTTTTATAGAGTTTATAATCGATAAATTAGTGAGCGTGACTAGATTTGTAAAATTATTTATTAGATATTTATGTGAAAATCTTGATACCTATCTAAATTTTTAGCTCGTTTATTAGCTCATTTAAATATTCGTTCTCTTGTCAAATAAATCAAGTTCAAATATTGAAAAAATTAAACAAGTTAAGCTTGAAGAATATATAAAAGGCACAAACTCAAGATGAACATGAACAAATTATAATTATACCAAGCCAAGTCCGAACTATGTTATACTCGGCTCGGTTGGGCTCAACTTGATTACAACCCTAGCTTCAGTCATGATGAATTCAAGTCCAAGCTTGTTTTGTATAATATATACAACTTAGCATGAGGGGGCGTAAGAAAATGCTAATCCACATGCTTGATTAGGAATGAATTTATTTTCTTCCATCAAAATATCTTTCATTAATTGTGTTTCCTTTTATTAAATATTTCCTATTTTATGTTTTCCTTATTTGGTGGGATTCTGATAGGATTCTCAATAGAAAATTATGGCAAAATAGATATCTTATTTCTTAAAAACAAACAATATAATCACAAACATATAAAATAAAGGATAAACACCTACAATTCGAGAGGTAGACGATCTTTCCCAATTACAATATTTTGAATGGTGGTAAATCTCTCCCAAACTCTAACTCTAATACTCAAGTCTCCCTAATCCTAAACATATTATCCCTTTCTATACTAAATAATAATAAATGACAAATGACTAAGTTAGTCTTGGCTGTCGTCATTACTTATTCCTAATTTAAAATGATTCATGTTTCCTATTTGTGGACCGGTATGCCAGTCACACTATTATATATATTGGTGTAATTAATGGTGAGAAATAAATTCTTTCCCAAAATTCTATAGTTACTGTAAAAATTGGCCGAAGAAGTTTAGGGATACGGTTTCCAGATTTGTGTAATGTTCAACTGGCCAAATGAGCAATGTCAGATTTGGTAAATTTTTTTGATACCTTCCAAATTTTGAATGCCGTGCTACGTTATATATCTAGGTTGACATTTCTAATATAACTTTATCTTTAGTACTTTTTTGATCAGTACATTGAAATTCTTTTTTTTGCATCTTTTATGAAAGCTTCGTTTATTGATGCTGAATTGATGATACTTTGTAATTTTGTCTCATTACAGGACCTCCCAAAGCTCTGGATGAGGATGAGACAGAATTTTTAGAGAAACTGGATATGGTAAGCATGGGTATAAATTATTTACTATTTGGTTATGCGGGCGATTCATGGCCGTCAAAGGTCGAACAGTACATCAAGACCATTCTTGTGAAATATCTTTGCTTATATAATGAGTTTATTGTTTTTCTCAGATGGTTGTTCATTCCTTTGACAAATGTTTAAATGCCACTACAGCTGATGCTTTTTCTGTTTTTGCATCTATAAAATCAGTTTATAGTTTCCCGCCTCTTTGGCTTTGAACCGGAAAATGAGGCAGCTCTTTATGTTGTTCCCTGTATAGGTTTTCTTTAATGAATCTGAATTATACATTGTATATTAGCTTATTTTAGGTGTGGTTGTGTCATACAATTATGGATTGAACCTGCATCATTTGAAATTGTTGTCCTCCATTGTGCCTAGTAACAATGGTTATCTTTTAAAATTTTTCAGTCCAGGAAGGAGTACGAGCGGCAGATAGCAGATGATGATGCCAATCAACTTCGCTTTTTCCAAGTAAATTTTAAACTTCGCTTTATCATATGTTTAGAGTACATCTCATTTATATTTTGTCATATAAGCTGTTTGCAGGAAGCAGTAGCTAGTCAAGCCTCCATAGTTCAGAAGCTGAAGGAGAAGCCTACCGTACCAAAAACTAACGTCAGTTTAGGACATTTTCTTAGCTGCTTGCTGTTTGATTCCTGTTGAAAGCTTAATAGCGAATTGTACTGATGTTAACTCTTTTATAGGAGAGCGGACAGGCAGCGAAGAGGAGCCAGAATACGAGGCCTGGAAATTTCATCATATCAGTTAAGCCGCAAGCAAAGAAAGCTAAAACAGTGACCAGTGCAAGTGGTTCGGACAAATTCTCAGATCTGTCAATTCCATCTAAGGGCTCTGCTGAGGACAAGTTGCCGTTGGATAATGTTCCTGGGAGCACACTTGGGGGTTTGGTATCTTATAGCGATGAAAGTGAAGATGATTGATGAAATTGATGATACTTGCAGGTTCTCTTGTTTTCATTTTTAATTTTTAGCTATCAGTCTGTTGTTGTTTGAGCAGGTTTTGTCATCCTAGTTTCCACTATCTTGATTACTGCATAATTTTGTGCAGAATTTACTTATCTTTCTTGTATAGAGCTGGGCGGTTAAATGGATAGGTACTGCAGGGTAAGGCATTGTTTGGTATTTGGAATATACAGTAAATAATTTTACTATAATTTTAATGTCTAAACATGCAATGAACAGTAGAATACTGGACATGCATTTTGCAAGAGAAATGAAGCTTTTTTTTAGCTTCTAGCTTGTCTTTGGTTGGACCATAAATCTATCAAAGAGTTGGACATCTTAGAGCCGGTTACTTCTGTTCAGCTCAATTCTTAGTTATGCAGTGCGTGTTTGATCATCTAATTGTATGGGCAGTTAATTGGACAACCTATCTAATCACAATGATTTAGGGAGAGAAGGTATTTTCTAAAAAAAAATTGGGTCTAATTTCTTCCTGAAGGAGAATAATTTTTGATAGTTTTCTTCAAGGAGATTCCCATATAGCCTGGCGGACATGTGAGATTTTAGCACTCACGGGGAAGAATTTAGCTCCTTCCATGCACTGTCACTAAAGGTGAAAGACTGAAAGCTGCATAGACCTCCACTTTGAGCTCCCTCAATTACCTTCATGTTTTTTTGAACATGCTAGCTTCCTGCCCTAATAGTAGGCTGCTAGGGTCACATTAACTTGACTAGGTTGATAAAGAGCCGTTTTCAATCTTTTTAATGAGGTTTGTATACACCCCAATATAATTTTAGATGTTTTTGTGGCATCTTATGGAGAAATTTTGTGAAGAACTTATACATAATGTTTAATACCTTTATATAAAATGAATTTCAATTGCCTGTAATAACCTGTTTCCTAACTTCAAGGGAAAATTCACGTTGATGACTAGAGAATGAGCATGACATGAAGTTTAGTCTGATTGCAATTTTTTTTGTTGGGCGTACTGCAATTTTTTCTAGTAAAAATATTTTTGAAATTGGAAGTCAAGATGCCATCGATTTAGTGGGTTGATATTTGAATTATAAAAGTTTCTATTCTCCTTCTAGCATAGATTTTGACAAAATGCACATCACAAAGCAATTTATTTAGATTAAATAGTTGTTTGATTTTGCCAGGATTGGCCAATGAAGCTAAAGATGCTTAAAAGAACATGCAAAATTTATATAGGATTTAGTTAGTGCATGAAAAAAAAATTTGGAGGTTAGAATCACCCAATCAAATGCTCAAAAGGTGGTCGTGGTCGATGCCACCATCAAACCAAGGCCAACTGCCAGGATTGGTTGTAGTATTAATATGTTGGCCTGGGTTGAACCTAAGATTAGCAGTTGTTTGTTGTAATTTTGATTATGGATGTGGTATATGAGTTCATATTCAAGTAAAATTTTATAATAGTTTAATTTAAAATCTCAAATTCTTATGATTCTTGTCTGAAGGTGGTTTTGTTTTCCAAGTAATCTTATGATAAGATTGCGATTTTTTTTAAAATTTCTTTGGTGAGGTTACAAAGCATAATTTAACTGTGATTTTCTTTTGTTACCTTGGCGAGCTATTCAAGATATCACACTTTTTTTTTCTTTGACATATAAAACCCATCCATCTCCTGTCACCTTATTGCTCTCTACCTTAATTGGCTCCTATTCATTTTTTGCCTCCACCAACGGTAACTTCACATGATCATTATCTTATTAAAAAATCTCCATATATATATATATAAATTCCTTTGGATACAATAATTTAAACTCCATATGAGCATACAGCTATAGAGAGGTAGGCAAATTGATTACAAAATAAGAGTTCAAATTTAATGAATATTTATAAGTTCTTAATTTGAAGATTAAAATTTAAAATTTAATCGTTTAATTAATTTGTTATTGGCTGTTGGTGAGAAGTTAATTGTAAAAAGAAGTTAAATCATAAGCAACGATTCATTTGACTGCTCCTTCACAATGTGAAGCGAAGTCCAAGAGGTGCTATGCAAACCAAATGGTGCCCTGTGCTCCATGTCCCAAAGGTGGATTCAAGCATGTACCCAGCACACAATTGTGGTTCCAAGTTCATGTGAAAATTCAAAGAGGGGGCGCTTCATTAAAAAGTGCCATTTCACTTGTCAACCGCTAGCTTTCTTTCCTCTTGAAATTTGGATTTGTATGTTTTAATTTTATTTTGAATCGAATAACTTTATTGTGAATTTTTTCTATAAATTTATGAAAATGAATGAAAAAATAATAATAATAAAAGTAGGTGTGTATAGGCGTTTGGCGGTTTGTTGATTTCCCAAAGTTGATATTTGCTTATTTGATGAGAAATTATACCCTGAAGTGTGTTATTTTCGTTTCATGTATCTAAATCTATATTTCCTTCTTGAGGTGATGCATAGTGTCGTCATTTACCATTGGTGTTGGGAATCATTCATAGAAGAATTGAGGCTTCCATGCTTATGGTGGCTCGGCTTACCATTTCTATAATTCATCTTCCCAATTCATCTAAACTTTATTTTATTGTCTTAATGCAGCTTCCACTTCCATCAGCACAAGAAAATTCAAAAATGGAAAAAAGCCGGTAACCATTCTGTAGGCCTTGGTTCCATCCATGCCTAAGGTTTTTTAATTTATTATTCCTCCTAGCTTTCCAACTTCATATCAAACCTAAGCTGTTCTCATTGATTCCTCAAGTCTCCACACTTCATTATTATAAGTAGAAGTTTCTAATCAAGCCATAATCTACCAGCCAACATCTCAAAGACACTAGTCCCATTCATATTTGAGCCATAATCTGTCTCTTCACAAAATATAACACTGTAACGGTGCTTTCAAAAACTTTGGAATTACCGTATTGGCAGTAATCATCATATGTGCTCTCTATATCATCTACAATACACATTGAAAACACCATGCTTCCTACATCATTATGACTGGTTTTGTTTATCAATTTTTTGATTAAACTAATAAAAAATATTTTAACATTGCTAGGGGCCATTTCGTTGAGTGAATTTGTGGTGTACTGTAACTTTTTTGCAGGAATTTGATAAAAATTTGTTTGGCATGAAAAATTACAACTACAATATAAAGTATGAATAAATTTAAAGTTAATAATAAATCTATTAATAAAGCTCATTTTTAACTCATTAAGTAGGTTATTTTCTCTTTAGAAATTGCTGATCTATGGTGAAGTCTTTTGTCTGTCCTTGTTAGCCAATATAACACTGACATATACTCGTTAAATATTATGATAGTGATCAGATCACTTACAGACATCAGAGGACGAAATGATATTCGTCTCATAACCATAGTTGTTCTTGTCCGACAATAGTTGAGCTAGAAGAGCCACAAACAATAGATTTGACTATGTTGATTGATTGTTTGAATACTAGATAATGGTGGTCGTGGTACTCTACCATCTTACAAATGTGATGGTTGTGTACTTGTGTTGAAGTAGACTAAAATAAACAATACATTGTATTCTATATGGACACTGAGAGACACCAATATTCATGCCAAATGGGATGCACTTGATTCTATCGCCTCATGATTCTACTTTACAACCGATGCACATGCACCTATATATCTTCTCGAGAGGCTTCTTGTATTAAATTCCCATCAATTCTCGAAGTAGGATGGAGAACGTCATTAAATTTTACCAATCCTTAGATGCATCATGCAAAAAGTGCAGGAATTGATCATCTGAATAAACTTAGTCTTCTCCAAATCTGTTCAACACAAACTCATGCAGATTTAAATGAACTTTGTACCTTGCAAAAACTAGAATTTCTGATTTTTTTTTACTAGTATTTATTCTCCACTGCAGGACCTCTTCTCTTTGTATAGCTATGTCACATATTCATGAGCATTATTACCTCATCAAGTTAAAACAGGCGAGAGTTGAGAGCGGGAGGATGTTTGTTAAAAGGAAGAAGAAATGAAACAAAATTGGCATTCCATCAATTTCTGAAGTTTGTTGAAGAGATGGATTTTAACCATGATGCCCTTTTGAATAAAGTGCTACCAAGGAAGCATAGAGTCCGCCATTATTGATCAACATATCATGTGTTCCTTTTTCTGCTATCACCCCACCCTTTATCACATAGATTAAATCTGCATTTTTTATGGTAGAAAGTCTGTGGGCAATGACCACTGTGGTTCGGTTTACCTTCACTTGGTTCAATGCTTCTTGAACTACCAACTCGGATTCTGCATCAAGTGCACTTGTTGCTTCATCAAAAAGTAATATTTTTGGTTCTTTCACTATGGAACGTGCAATGGCTATTCTTTGCTTCTGGCCTCCAGATAACTGTCCACCTCTTTCACCAACAACAGTGTCATATCCCTGGATCAATTTGCATTTTTACAAGTATATAAGAAATTTATTATGATAGCAATTCAGATACCTGCAATTTTGTGGATGATATAATTACCTGTTGGAGGGCGCATATAAAGTTGTGGGAATTGGCTAACTTAGATGCTGCTACTATCTCTGCCTCTGTTGCTTTTCCTTCTTTCCCATAAGCAATATTAGCTCGAATTGTGTCATTGAACAATGATGGTTCCTGGCTTACTAAACCCATCTGTTGCCTTAACCACTTAATCTGAAATCTATTGATGTTGATTCCATCTAACAGTATCTGTCCAGAATCAGGATCATAAAACCTTTGCAACAATGATATTATGGTTGATTTTCCGCATCCGCTCTCACCAACTAGTGCGATTGTCTGAAACATTAAACCATTTATTTAATAACTTCTAGATTTGGCACGCTTAGAGGCAGTATCAGACTAGATGATAATTTCTTTTTTCTTAGAAAAGTTTGTCATGGATTTAGTGTATATATTACCTTTCCAGATTTAATAGACAAACTCAAATTCTGAAGAACTTGGACTTCTTTTCTTGTGGGATAACTAAATCGGACCTGCTGGAACTCTATGTTGCCTCTGAGTTCTTCCAATTTTGTCCCAGAATCATCACTTGCATCTATCTTAGATTTTCGGTCTAGAATTGCTAACACAGAAGCTACAGCACATCTGGCTTTATTAGAATCTGGTGCAACGTTGCTTGAATGGGAGACTCCTATAGCTGCCATAGCCAATGCAAAGAACACCTATATATAATAAAAAAGATAAAAATTAGGCATTTGATTGATTGATTTATTAAAATTTTCAGCTTCCCCATTCATGTGATTGTAAACTCACTCGAAAAACTTTCCCAAATGTTGTCTTTCCATCCTGAACAAGCCTTGCTCCAGCGTAGAAACTGGCTGCATATACACAGAATAGCAAGAAAAAAGAGAGTCCAATGCCAGTTCCGTTAATAACTGCCTGCCTAATTCCAGTCCTCTTTGGGCTTTTACTTCTCTCCTTGTAAAGTTCCACGACCTTCTCTTCAGCTGTGAATGAGGCGACTGTTCTTATATTTCCCACAGCATCACTTGCTACTTGGCTTGCCTTCTCATATATAATCTGCAAGCATCCATCACCATCTATCTCTTAGATCAAGGAACAACATTTAGTTTCTTTTGAGACTATACGATTAGACCATGCTTTTTGTTTCAATATTTACAAAATGGGATGTTATGAGGAAGAAAATAATAATATAATATATTTGAAATGTTGATGAATGATATTAAATAGAATCTAAACTAGTTATAAGGTCCAATTAATGCTTTATTAAAAAGAAATGCATTATGATGTTAAATAGAATCTAAACTTGTTATGGGCTCTAATTAATGCTTTATAAAGAAGAAATGAATTATGTAGATTTAGCACCCTGATCTAATTTTTTTTCAGTAATATTGTTAAAATTGTTTTGGGTGTTTTACTTTGATTTTGCTTGTTTCCTGGATTTGACAGGATAAAGGGGGGCACCTTTGTTAGGTTTAATATATGAGAAATTAGGGTTGTGAATTTAAAATTCCATCATCGTCATTATGGGAAAATATGCAGCCACTATTATTATATATACAGATATTGATGTGTTATTTACTAATGAGTAGTAGTTTGTAAAATAGACGAACCTTTGCATCAACAGTAAAACCTTTCATGAACACAATTTGAGCCCATGAATTTAGGCCTATTAGAGGGATCAAACCCAAGATTATGAATGAAAGCTGCCAATTTGCAGCGAAGGCAATGGCTAAACCAATAGACAGAGTTGCTGTGTTCTGAACCAGTAGTGCTAGATTGTCACCCACAAGGCTTCTGAATGCAGCAGCATCCACTGATAGCCTTGCTTCAACTGCTCCACTTGAGTTTTCAGAATCATCAAACCATTCCATCTCCATATTAACGATCTTCTCAAATGTCATTACTCTTATTCTTCTGATTAACCGAGATCCAGCGATAGCAAAGAAGTACGATCTAGCTGGCATTGCTAACAAAGACAGTAAACCAAGGACTATGAACATAATCGCATAAAACCTGGAATCCTTCTTTAGCTTATTTGGTGGTTGGTAAAATGTTTCAATCATATTGGATAAAAGAACACCAAAGATGGGTAGAATTATCCCATTAAAAATAGCAGCAATTACTCCAAGTATGAAGATTGGGAGCTCTGGCTTGTTAAGATAAGCAAGTCGCAGTAATGGCAGATCTTGTGATTTGTGCTGGGATGATGATGATGCCTCAGGCATATCTGGTTCAATTGAGTTATCTTGAATTTCAAGTCCTAACGGTAAAACAAATGGTACTGAAAAGGAGTGACGAGGACCCACAGATCTTCCTCGGCTGATAGAACGAGGGAAATTATTCCTCTGACTAGCTTGTCTGCCAGATTCTGCTAAGCTAACAACTCTATCCTGTTCTGAATCCTGCTTCATTTCCTGCAAGTGTAGGAGTTGTGAATATGCTCCCCCTTTATTCTTTAGCAGTTCTCTGTGAGAACCTGATCAATTTTATAGAAAAATAGTTATTGAATGTTATATTTGACATTGGATTGCTTTGCATATTAAAGTTAGCAAAATTACAATTTATAAGTTCATTAGTCATTTGAATTTACCTTTTTGAACAATTGAACCTTTCTGTAATACAACTATGGTATCTGAGTTAGTAACTGTACTCATACGGTGGGCAACAATGATAGTTGTGCGAGCATGCATGACCTTCTCTAGTGATTTCTGCACCAATTGCTCAGACTCCGCATCTAGTGCACTTGTAGCTTCATCAAGAAGCAGAATTCGTGGATCTTTCAAAATAGCTCTTGCTATAGCCAGTCTTTGTTTTTGTCCTCCTGATAGCTGAGTTCCATACTCTCCAACCATTGTGTCAAATCCCTGTTTACATTTCGATGTCTTTCAGTCAGCAAAGCCAAGTTTTTTTCTTTCATCCCTTAATCCATTTATTCAGAGAAAAATAAAATAAAATAAAATAAAAATAAAATTACCAACCTGTGGCAGTTTGTTTATGAAGCTAGATGCATTTGATAGTTCAACTGCAGATTTTATCTCTTCAATGGTAGCATCTTCTTTTCCATAAGTTATGTTGTCTCTAATGCTACAGGTGAAGAGGACAGGCTCTTGGCTGACAAGGCTTATCTTTCTTCTAATCCATTTCAGTTGGAACTCTTTGAGATTGATGTTATCTATAAGTACTTCGCCATCTTGTGGATCATAAAATCTTTCAATCAAACTAATCACTGTTGATTTTCCACTCCCACTTTCTCCAACTAAAGCCACTGTTGTGCCACTTTTTATGACAAGTGATAAATCCTTGAATATATGTTCTGATGGTCTTGCTGGATAGCTGAAGCATACATTTTTAAATTCAATGTTTCCATGGATGTCTTCTGGCGTCCTTCCTTCAGTATTCTCAGCATCTATTTCTGGTTTTCTTTCTATGGTTTCAAACATTTTGAATGCTGCAGCTTGTCCACCTACGAAAGAACTCAGGCATGGAGATGCTTGGCCTAAAGATCTGAAATGAGAAATAAATTAATCCTAGGAGACCAAATTCTACTCAAGATAAACATAATATGCAAAATGGATGGTTTTATGGATAAACAATAATTTATCATAAATTGACATAGAAGGTTCTTCAGCAGAAATAAATTAAATTTGAACATAATGTGTACTTATACATAATTCGAGTTGAAATTCTTCCAAGTCAAACTAATTTTAAGTGGACCATTTTCCAACAGAAGTAAGGTAATTTTAGTTTCACATGTACTAAAATTCCAGTGAATATTGAGTTTTGAATATAATTGCTAGCCCTACCTGGACACTATCCCGTTGGAAGCTTAGATCATTGAGAGATATTTGGAATTTTTACTTGGTTTATACAGAACCTTCTGCCATGAAATATATTAGTGTTTCGTAGTATGACGTTTGTTTCTCTCGTAGTCTATTGTGCTATTCCCAATCTTGCATAGATGGTGTATTTTTATGCTTTGTTTATTTTCTTAGCTTTAAATAACAAAGAAAATATTTGAACAAGGCATGCGCCCAGGAGCATTGGAAACTCCAAAAGTTTTTTAGTACATATATATATATATATATATATAAGTTAAACGTGTTTGTGATTGAGTAATTGGATGGGTAACCTCCTTTGAAGTTGCACAAAGGGGACATTAGTGATATCACAAGGCTTGGATAAAATATCTTACATGGCATGATTATTTAGGCTACTACATTAATCACAAGCCACTATAATAGTCATCGATTTCTTCTTATGAAGGCCTCCAACTTTCAGCTATCATCTTCAGTTCTTCAATACTTACCGTCGAACATCAAATAAAGAAATATCTCTATATAAGATTAGCTAAGGTAACTATCAACTAAAAATCACTCCATCAACCACCTCTCCATCCTCAGCCTCTACTCCTAAATGAATGAAGGGGAAGAATGAGTGATGCCCTTCAACACCGTACAATCATATTCTTTTATGCTATTTAGAGGTGCTAGGTAGCAATCTTATAGAGATTAGGAAGATGAGACTTGGAGGGAGGTTATATACTTGTAGAGATTAGGTACGATTTTTTAAAATGCTTGAAAAATACATGTAGCGGGTTTTCACTTGAAAATCAAAGTTGATAATGAAATTAGGCTTCTTATTTTTCCCAAATATAGAACATAATCTTCCAGAGCACGAGTATTTTTAGTTTCTTACTTTTTGTTTTTTCGCCAATGAAGATTCAAACTTTTACATTAATGTTTATAAGGCTTCCGCATTTATCAATTGTACTCCATTCTAACTTTTTATTATCCTATAATTAAATAATTTTAGAGAAATCTATCTAGAATTCCTATGGCCTGTACTCCTTGTAAGACAGCACTTGTGCATGTAAAGAGCGCTGCACTTGGTTATGACCATGTTATGATGTACTTGCTCCTTCAATTGAAATATAGAAGTAGTGATTGAATCTTTAAACTTTTTAAATTTAATTTTCAATTAGTGTAAAACCTTGGAATTTCATCATTGAAGAGAAAAAAAGTTATAGCATTTTGCTAAAAGCTGCAAAAGTTGTTGAGTGGGGACGGGCAAAACTTACAGGGAGCTGGTAAGAACTGCAAAGATGACATTGAACACATCACCGCCTGTATACCCTTTCTCAAGTATCAATTTACAGCCGTACCAAATCCCAAGAGCATATCCACAAAAGAATAGTAGCATAGCAGTGCCAAGCCCTATTCCAGCAACAAGACCCTCTTTAACACTTGAATGGTACGACAGTTTCAAGGATTGACAATATTTCTCCACGGCTTGTTTCTCCCCAGTAAAAGATGCAACCTGTTCGGTTTGAAAATTCATTAGTTTACATCATCCATGAAATTAAATAATTGTTATGGTATAGATTGTAATTGTGCTCACAATTCTAATAGAATTAATTGTTTGCTCTACAAGATCTGCTGCTGCTGCATAAGCTGTCTGCCCTTGTGATGCCATCTTTGCTATAACTTTAGAGATGATTGCGCCAGCAAAAACAAGAGGAGGGATGGTAGACAACATAGCAAGGGTCAGGAGCCAACCTTGGACAAATGCTACTGTAAAACCTCCAAAGAATGTTGATATTAGCTGAATGAACTGACCAACCTGTAAAAAATTTTAACATGAGTTTAGATTTATTTTCTTAAATTTTAGATTTATTTTATCACTCTTTTTTTTTCTCGTATACCTTTTCACCCATGGCATCTTGAATGATGATCGAATCACCTGAAATCCTCCCAACAATTTCTCCAGTGTTAATTTCCTTATCAAAGAATGCGATCTCCTGCCTTAAAATAGCCTTCAAGTATACTTTTCGCAGTCTTTCTGCTTGTCTCTCACCTGTATGCATCCAACAGGACGCCTCTGCAAAAGAAATTGTGTTAAGTTTTTAGTTTCAAGCCATGCTAATCTTTATCAGTTTCCTTGATAACAAAATGTTGATAATAGAAGCTACAATCGCATACTCACGGAGAAAAGAAGCTATGCCTGCTCCAAGTGCCAAATACACGAATTTGAGGGTTTCCTAAAAGAATATAAGGCATATTTAAGTATCAGCACACTTGCTCTAAGAAGCATTAAAGTACAGCCCTTTTTATGTAATTCAAAATATGATTTGATTAAGCACAAATATTGCGAATCTTAAAAGCTTTAAAAATATCAAATGTAGCTATTCCCATTGTAAAAAAATACCTTGGAGACTTCATGTAACACATTCTGAATGTCTACAGTTCTTCCAAAAGAGTTGATCAAATTTCCAAAAAATAGTGTAGTGAGAGGAAGTACAAGTCCATTTGCCACAGCGCCAGCTGTGCCTATGATCATTAAAGCAATATCCATGGAGTCTGCATAAGAGAACAACTTGTAAAATGGAGCCATGTTGTTTCCTTCATCATTTTGCTCACTCTTGTGATCTTGCTTAGTTTCAGTCTTCTTTTCTTCTTTTAACATATGTTCGTTTGAGCTCTCCATTAGATTTTTCAACTTGTTAAGATTTCAATTCATCATCCTTGCTAACTCAACTTGGGCAAGGCTCAATAGTTATTCTTATCCTCTTTCAAGTCCTTATGTTGCTTTTCTTTTGGCTGCTTTCTCAACTATTTCTTCTGGCACTTGTATATAAATGCCCTGCATGGCAATAACATACATTGGATTGGAGAAAAATTGATTTTGCTATTTAGAGGTGATAACGACATGGCATTAATCAAAAAATATATTAAATTTTTCAAAGAGCAGTTTTTGTGCATTTAGATTGAAAACATTGCCAACTAACTATTTTTTTGTTCACTTACATGAATAACACTCGAAACATTGTTATTTACAATTAGCCTCTTTCATCCATATTTTGTAAATTCTTGCTCAAATATTAAAATTCACAACAAAACCTCAGCCCATATATAATTTTCATTTTTATTAAATTCCGAGTGGTTTGATTGAAGCCAGCTTAAATGCATCAGCCAAAATAAAATAAAAAAATGTGAGAGTATCTAAGAGTTAGCATTTTGAAGCTTAAAGTTAATGTGAATTCCTAATTGCATGTAATTAAAAGATTTATCTGACAAATTAAATCATTTTTTTTAATTTTCTATGTTAAAGCAACCTAGTAGGTTTGTTATGTTTTTTCTAATTCATGACACGAATGCCTTTCTTCCTAACTATCCAATTTTCCTCTTGTAAACTCGTCCTCTCCCATTCCACGCCTCCAAATTTCATGAAACACTCAACCCTAAGGCCTTAATGACCAAAAAAAAAAAAAAAACCAAAAAAAAAAAAAGAGAAAGGAACAAAAGAAAAGAGGAAATCTTGTGGGAGTTTTGCTAAAAAATTGATATACTATTCGTGTGCAAAAGAGCTTGTGAATTAAATGAGGACACAAAATGTCTGAAAATCCTTAAATATTATAAATATGAATACCATAAAAGTTCTACAGAATAAATGTTTTGCCCCAAAAATTTGTGACATGATTTAAACTAAAATTTGACCTATTGCTAGTTTAATCTTGACAAACACGAGAAATCAAAGGCAGAAAGTATAATTTATTTATGTTGAATGATTGCAATAAAGTATATTCAATACTTCTTTATTTTCTTTATTGAATTGGTGGCAAGTAGTTGAATGCTAATTTTTTTTTTTTGGGAGTTATCTGTTAGTTTAGATTTATAAAAGTATTTTGATAGTCTGTAATTTAAATTTGTGACTTATTTATTACCACATTAAAGTACTTATTCTATCAACTTAGGTAAGCTAAATATAAGTGAAGCACGATTGTAAACAAATGAAAGCTTGGCTGAGCTCTAAACAAACATGAACTACCTCTAATGTCACAAAGTGACATCCATTCTATGAGGTTTTTGACTTGGTCCTGCTCGATTATAACTCTATACGTAGTACTTATTCTATCAACTTAGGTAAGCCAAATATAAGTGAAGCACGATTGTAAACAAATGAAAGCTTGGCTGAGCTCTAAACAAATATGAACTACCTCTAATGTCACAAAGTGACATCCATTCTATGAGGTTTTTGACTTGGTCCTGCTCGATTATAACTCTATACGTACATCGAATTTTTTTAGAAAATAATTATTTTATCATCAGTTAATTTGTTTAAACATAAAATCATGATATTTGAGGGCCTATGCAAAGGCTTGAGTGATATAAGGCCTCAAACCATGCAATCTTATGTAGTTTTAAAGTAGAAGAGATGATTGTCCTATGGGGCGTGAGTCCCATGAGTTGAGTTATTCCCATTAGTGAATGGATGGCCTCATGAACTTAAATTAAATCATCAATTTATTAAATTTTTTGTTGTTGTAAATGACCTTTCTATCTATTTAAATACATTAAGAATATAAAGGTCGATTTATTTCAATCTTTTAAGATTCAAATATTGTCCAAGTGATTTCTCTTCCACAAATTTATAGAAATATAGGTAAATTAGGCCCAAATTGTGTTAGCTTTCTTTCTGTCGTATTTGTCTCTAAATCCTTACTATCATAGAGGATTCCTCAGTACAACACTTTATTTTTCTTGTTGGTTAGCTGCTCTCTTCATTTACTTTGCAGTCGGCAAGTCTTGTTTCATTCTGACATCGCGTTGTACAAATATGTTTATTTAAAAGCTAATATATGAATCATATGATTTTGAATTATGGATTATGAAATATTGCCTCGCCTTGTTCCCTAAATATGTGAAAGATGTGGGTTGCTTAGGGAATCTAACCAACACCTAGTGCTTATTTGGTTAATTTTAAATACAAAAATATAATGATGATTTCATTCACACTATTTGAATGTGAAAATGAAGCCTCCAACTTTGGAGTGGTTTTTGAGAGTGTTTGTTGATTTGGAAATCATTATTGATGTTCAACTCTATCCAATAAAATGATGAATTTAACAAAATTATTTATTTTTCAAGCACTATTTCTAACTTCAAGCTATGACAACGAACTCTAAATATATTACAAAAAATAATAACAGGAAAAGAAATGTTATAGAAGTATAGGAAACCTAGGCCCAAATTGTGTTAGCTTTCCTTCTATCGTATTTGTCTCTAAATTCATATTGTCATAGAGGATTCCTCACTACAGCACTTTATTTTTCTATTTGATTAGCTGCTCTTCTTTGTTTATTTTGCAGTCGGCAAGTCTTGTTTCATTCTGACATCGCATTGTATTCATGTTTATATGAATATGTTTAATTAAATGCTAATATATGAATCATATGATTTTCAATTATGGATTATGAATCATTGCCTCGCCCTTGTTCCCTTAACTTTTAAGACATGTATCTGCAACCAGCCAAACAAATATTATAAATTTTCCTGTCTATCAAAACATGTTTTCTAACTCCAAGCCATCAAATGAGCCCTAAATGTGTGAAAGATGTGGGTTGCTTAGGGAATCTGACCAGCACCTTGTGCTTATTTGGTTAATTTTAAATACAAAAATATAATGATGATTTCATTCACTTGATTTGAATGCGAAAATGAAGCCTCCAACTTTGGAGTGGTTTTTGAGAGTGCTTGTTGATTTTGAAATTATTATTGATGTCCAACTCTATCCAATAAAATGATGAATTTAACAAAATTATTTATTTTTCAAGCACTATTTCTAATTTCAAGCTATAAAACGAATTCTCAATATATTACAAAAAATAATAACAGGAAAAGAAATGTTTAAGCATCTTGTACTACTAGCTATATAACTTTCCTCCCCTAAGACAGACGATAGGATTAAAGTTTGGGCTGGCAGTGCCGTAGGAATTGAAGGAATGAGAAATCACAGAAACCTGGAATAAAACGATGGGAAGCAAGAATTACCTGGTATTTGTGGAAATTCTCAGTTGCTGCGACTCTGAATTCTCTGCATGAGAACCCGAAAGCTTTAGAAGATGAACAATTAAGCATTCATACTGTTCGTAAATGCTAAATAATAGATGAAGCACAAGAGAGTGATAATATACTTACTACAAAGTCATTAAAAGATCGTTTTGGCTACAAGAGTGCAGGAGATTGCACTATAAAACTATTTATCATAATATCAGAGAGAATGAAAAATGAGGATATACCTCTTGTGTCAATTAAATGTCGGTCATACTATATGATATCACTCTCTTCTGACCCTCTTCTGCAGCAGCGGGAGCTTCACATTTTCATTATAAGAAGCAATACCGAACATCAGAAAAGCCAAACACCAAGACGGTTAAATGAATAAAGAAAAAAAAATTAATAATAAAATAAAAGCAGAACTTATTGTCTATGATGCCATTATACATAACATCTGAAATAAAAGGGTTTGAAGGTCCAGAAACCTCAGCTTTTCTCTTTTTGTATTCTTGTAGGTGATGAGATTCTCTCTGCCGTCTTCAAATTCTAACAAAAAATACAAGTTAAAATAAGAAGAGAGGTTCAGAGCAGCTGCTGCCAGAATATTTAGCATGAGACAAAAAAAAAAAAAGGTGTCGTACAGAGAAAACGAGCAAATGAACTCACAACTAATCTAAATGAGGAAAAGGAAGAAAATTTGCGGATAGAGGCTGCGCTGCTGACCAGTAGCTGGGACAATACACTTAACTCTTCATTTCTTGAGACTAATCGAGTTGCCTCAATGGCTTAAAATAAATTGTGTCAGGATATTTTCCTGATAAATTAGCATAAGTTACACAATCAGTCAATTTAAATAAAAAATTATATTGCACGTAGGAATATAAAAAATTATATATATATATATATATATATATATATATATATATATATATATATATATATATATAATTTTTTCCAAATGAAAAGCTCCCAGGAGCATAAGAAGCTTCAGAGCAGCTGCTGCCGCCCAGACTCTTTCCAAGGCAATATCTTGTTTTTTCTTAAATTTTTAAATTCAGCCGCAGCTCCAGGCCATACGCCAGCTTAAAAATGACATTTTTGTCATGCGAGGAAAAAAAAAAACAATGAACTCATTTATTGTATTTAATGAAGATGGCATCTTCCACTTGCAGCGATAGAGTAGGCCTGATACGCAGCACCTTTGGAGTCATCTCCTCGATCAATTTGTTGAATCGCATCTCCTCATTTTTGTGGTCAACAATCAAAGCTGCTCTTTTGCTCCGTTTTACAGTATTGACGAATGGAGCGCTTAGGCTCCGTTGGACCTCTTTGTTGTCTGCTTAACCTGCGTGGATAAATAAATGGTTTTTCAGTCGGTATTGAATAGAGTTGCATGGAGGTGAGATTATTAGACCATCCTCCGCCTTAGTAACACGCGCACTTACAGAAGAGATGAAAGAGCTTATGGAGGTGCTTCCTTTCTTTACATTTCTTTCAGAGAATATAGCAGAATTACATAATAAATTCTCTTCAGCTTCTTCGTCTCTAATAATTAATGTCTCGTTAATTGTTCGTGCAAGATAAATATTTTAAAAGCGCAACTTTTATTTTTAAAATATTGTACATAACGTGATATGTACAAAGTTTTTTTTTTAAAAAAAATAAAAAATACAATCTCAAAGAGTTTGGGATCCATTTGTAATGTTTTTCAATCGAATTAATTAAAAAAAAAATGAAGAATTATAATTTTAGCCAGTGTGAAACATAAAGAGTGATGCTATGATGATTTTAACAGCACTATATCATCCAACGAAGTCATCAAGGGATGAGATATTTTCAATTTAGAAAGGATTTGATTTAAAAAATTAAAAGATCTCAAATATGTTTTTTATTAAAAAAAAAAAAAAACTTTGAATTCATCATTCCAAATATTGAATGGTATATAAGCATCTCAAATTAATTGAAGATTCTCCGGCGAAGTAAGTTTCACTCATTTTTTTCTGGAATTTTGTCTTTGCCTGCCGACTTACTTAATAACTTATTATTTATTTTATTAATCATCAGCTAGTGATTGAGTTGTTAGTTGACTATTTCGATCTAATTAATTGAAGATTGCAGTCCTGAATTGTTTTTTATTTCCGGAACTGCCACCACATATATATATATATATATATATATATATCGATATTATTAATTTTCATAAATCCGCTAAAAATTTTATTTTTGGTTTGAGTTGAACTGATTTGACTCTTAACAGAATTATTTATTCAAAAATTAGTGCGTTGTTCACACAAATTTAAATCAAGTTGCTTGGGAAGTTTACACATAGTTGCCACATAATTTTATGTAAGTATATATTTAATATTTACTATAAGTAAATATTAAAGTTTAAGCGGTGGATACATAGATATAAAGGAACTGTGTAGCATTAAGGTAAACTGTCCCCACTTTTTTCTTTTATCAACCAATGGTTATACTCTATCAGACCCAGCAAATAGAAAATATATCATCAGGATCAACTTTTAAGAGAGCAGAGGTCCACTCTCCTGCTCTAAATTATGATCTACAACAGAACTTCTATGTTGACGACATACATAGTACAATAAAGCTCAGGAAACAAAATCAAACCTAAATGAAGAATACATAATTGTATGATTCAAATTGGTAAAAGTTGCCTGGAAACTCAACAAAGAAATAACATATCTTCCCCCCTTTCTGTGAACTTGGAAGATCATGTGCCTTCTTTGAAATGTCCTTAAACTACCAAAGTAATCAAACTCTTTTTAGGGTAATTGAGCTTTAGTGACAACGAAGTTAGAAATTAATGATTAGAGTGTTCTACAAGCATGGGTCTCCTAATATTAGAGAAAATTCTCTACCAATTTCTCTACGAACCTTGCATAAAACAGACAAATCCTTTTGCATGACTTTTTACAGCTTAAAAGATGGGAATTGTTCACAAAACAGAAATGTGATCATTACCATCACATGGCACTTAATTGTTACAGAAAAAAAAAAGAAAAAAACCACAAAGACATTTAGTCTAGCTAATCTCCCTCAAATCCTCGAAATTCTCATTGAGTAGATCGAATAATATTGTAAATATGATTCTAATCAAGCAAAAACACATTCTAATCTTTGAGGCTGAAAATTTTCCATTATTAGCCAAAGAAACTATTGGTTCACCCAAAGCTCATAATGAGAACTATCCTCATTGATATATATCCACCTGTGGAAATTCCTGCCAAGAATTCACCACCTAGCTTCTGGTGATTAGGCAAGTCTATAGGAAGGACATCCTCAGATACCTCCAGCAAGGAAGGGTAACCTTAAGATGAGATCCTCCCGGTGAGGCAAAGCAACATGTGCTATTCCCCTCTTCCTTTTCTTCTAAGGCCCAAGGACTGCTTACACTACTGCCTGATCGACTAACAAGCTCATTACAACAATACAAAAGGACTCGTTATGCAAAGTGAACAGACAACAGCAAGATTCACCAGTCCTATATATCCTATAAATTAGGGGAACAAGCAAGAGAAGATGACACCTTTCCTGCTTCCCCTATAATCTCTCTGATGTAAAGATTCTCTTGTAATCCATTGAACGTGAAGACAAAAGGTATGGAAGACTAAAAAGTTATACAATGATGCTACCTTGGGTTCACAAAACACGCTATAGATAAGGTTGGAGGACTAGGAAAAAAGTTAGCTACCATACAGAGAGCTCTGAACATGTAAAAAAATGATATTTCGAATTAAAAATTACAGCCTGCGTTTATTTGAGATTTGCTTAAACACCCGGCCTGCCAAAAACTAAACCTGAGCAATCCTACATATAACAATAAAATCACCATTACCAATTTTGATACTCCCAAATAATGAGCGTTGCTTGTAAGAGAAAATGTTGAAACTTGGGAGCTGTTTGGGATTACTTTTATTTTTTATTTTTATTTTGTTTTGTTTATGATTTGATTTGAAATAAAACATGTTTGATATGTTTGATTAAGATATGATTGTTTTTGAAAACATTCAAAATGCCTAAAAGTTATTTTTTGTATTTTCAAAAACATGTTTATTTATTTAAAAATAAAAAATAAAAATACAAAAAAACACATTAAATAAACATGTTTTCAAAAATAAAGAAAAAATAAAAAATAAAATTGATCCCAAACAAACCCTCAGTCTTGGGCAATGGATTCCTAACTGTCCCCAAGTATTATCATGGTAGAATATGCTGAAGAACAACAACTAGTATCACAATAATAACCAATGGGTACAAGAACGCCTCATGGAAGTAGAACTACTTAAGCTCATGCGATACACTGCAAAGGGAGCCATCTCTTTGACTCCCAAAAAAAAGATATAAAAAGAGAAATGAAATACTGAGACATCAGTCAACTCAACTTAGAAAATATAAGGGAAAATGAACAATCTGCTGAAATTTTGACATTGGTTTCGAGTAAAATCAACAAAAACAAAATTTTAATACAAAGGAATATATTGTTAAAACTTTTATACAGCACAATGGAAACTAGTGTAAATTCTGCAACAAAAATGGTTCTCTCTTAATCTAAGAAATTATATCCTTAGATCCTGTTAAAATTATAAACTTCTATCAGCTTAATATCTAGGCTTTAATTCATGCTCAACACTTTAAAATTGACATTTGCATTCCTTTTGACTCTTGTCTACTTTAATTTTAAAGTGGTCAAAAAAAAAATCCGTCTCCATTCTAAAACCGGAGCAAAATTTTGACCTCATGCTGTAGTGCGTAAGGAGAATTAGCCAATTATTAAAAAAGGAACCCATGCATCTAACTACATCTTGCAAGTAAATCACTTGGCTATGACAGTATTTTAGTCTATGCGTGGTACATCATTAAAAAATACTGAGGATAAATTACACATCTTCATTGTCTGCTCCGAGGTCAGATTGGGCTTGGAGCTTGAGGTTATGGCTTTCAAAACTCTACTTCATGTTCACGTTGAATAGTTGCAACTAAAATACATAGAAACTATTCCCAGCCAAAGAAAGTGTCACGCCCAGCTTACTAGGCCCTGAAGAAAGTGGCTAAACCTAGTGTTCAAGCTGAAATTTAATAAATAATTCCAATAAGTATAAACATATTTAATTATATATGTGTCTACTGACAACATAATCGAAACATTTAAGTTCAAAAACCACATATTAATCTATCTACCAAAATGTAAATAAAAATTAAGTACAGTATTGAATCAACTAATATTTTAGTGTGACCAAGGCTTTGTTGTTGTTGTTGTATTGAATCGACTAAAACTCCAACTTTGAACCTTTCCAATATTAGACTTGAAACATGACTCTGCAAGTTTCCCTATAAGATGCAACTAATAACAAAAAAAAATCATAAAACATAGCTGGGAGTTTTACAAAAAATAAATTCAAATGGTAAAGCTCCACTCAGTAAATTACAAAGTGCAAAATATAGAGCATAAATATAACCAAAGAAATGAATTGTAATAAAAATAGGTACATACCATAACAACAATAAAAATATAAAAGAAAAGATTTCTATACACGGGAATCATTTAATAGTGCTTATTCTACAACGGAGTTCACAAAGAATTATCCATGCAAACAAAATTATTATTGTGTTCAAACGTAGAAGAAGTCCACCGACAGGCATATGTACTGATAAATCACCAATGACTCGCCATTCATATATCATTTTTTTATATCAATATAGCCACCATAAATCTGTAAGTTAAACATCAACCCATAGAAATTCAATAATTTTAGTAGAATCATTACTCTGTGAATCATCAATCCGATTAACATATATTCAAAAGATTTCAAACAGCAATACATACAATCATTCACACCAATGAACATCTTATGATTTTTTTTGCAACGATAACAATTTTTAATACGGATTATAAAATGATCAGATTTGGTTACATATTGATACAATTTATGATTTATGTGAGTAGTAGGTATTTCTTGATAACTAAAATAATATATTAATTACACAATAAATTTGTTCAAGATGACAAAATTAACTGTTACATTAGGTCAACATGATGTGAAATACTATGAATAAATAAGCACATTTTAAAAATAAATTAGCAACAATTTAAACCATGCTAAAAAGTAGCAAGAAATATGCACCTATTAAAGAATTGCATGTTTAGCCCTTAGTGAAGAGTCACATACCTATTGAAGAACACACGCAATCCATTATTTTGATCATAATATTGACCTTTTGAGCTCTAATTCATGGTGTTCCAGAGCCCTAGATTCAAAAGAATATAGATCAATCATATATTCAATACATTGCATATCAAATTATTCAATAATCAAAACAATTATACAAACACATTATTGTAATCAATGATTCTATAATTTGCCCCAATTTATATGCATAATTAACCCAAAAGAATCCATAACTAAATCTCAATATTACTAATGATCTTTTCATTATAACAATCTTAAAAGTTGTCCGATTGAAGCAAATCCATTAGACCTTTGTTAACATTATAAAAACCTTGATATCCCTTTCTTCCAAATTAATAATCTAATTATTGCTTGAATTAAATAAACCTCACCTACTCAATTCCATGCACCACCCTTAATCAATAGATATTAAATCTTAGGTTAATATTTACGTAACAAACCTTAAACAGAAAATAGATGAAACAAGATTATGGTTAAATGAATACCACAAGGAGACAATATAGAGTCAAATGCCTCAAACCAACTATTTTAATCACTTAAACAATATCACA
>NEWO01000056.1:190263-233847 GCA_003013225.1 Phalaenopsis aphrodite | reverse complement strand
TAGGTGGATGGACTCTCACCTAGGGTGTGCACCTAAGGTCTAGGAGGTCTACACTAAGGACTAGGTGGGTGAACTCTCACCTAGGGTGTGCTCCTAAAATCTAGGAAGCCTACATTGAAGGTTAGGTGAATGGACTCTCACCTAGGGTGTGCTCCTAAAATCTAGGGAGCCTACATTGAAGGCTAGGTGAATGGACTGTCACCTAGGGTGTGTGCCTAAGCTCTAGAAAGCCTACACTGAGTACTAGGTGAATGGGCTCTTACCTAGGGTATGCTCCTAAAAATCTAGAAGCTTATGTTTTAACTTGTGTTTAAAGTGATTAAAGGCATTTGACCCTCAAATAAGTGTTTTTCAACTAATTAAATCAGAAGTTCCAATTTTCTAACAACTATTGGAAAATAAGTAAAACAAAATAAAGATGGGGCAGACCCACTTCCAAAACTAGTAAAGTAAAGGGAAAAACAATGAGTGGATCGACCTAAAAGCGTTTAAATAACAATCAATTGAAATCCAAAACAGTGGGCAAAAAGGGATCTGTAAAACCAATTCTAAACCACATGTAAATCAACACTAAAAGACTGTCAAAATAATATGTTGATTGCCTCAAATTAGCCCACCAAATGCCCCAAACAACATGTGATTTGTGTCCCAAATAATGCCATGTAAGCCCATACAACACCTACAATTCTAACAACACACCAAACATCTCTCACAACACTCCAAAAGCTTTCACAGCACTTATATGACCCTGAACAGCAACTACAACACCCAAACAGCTTCTATATGAATTCGAACATCAACTTCATGGGTCTAAGCAACAACTACAGCACCCAAACAGCCATCCTAAGTTTCTAACCAGTACCAAACAGCCATCTTAAGCTTCCTACAGGTCTAAACAGCAATTCTAAACGTCCGAGCAGCACTAAACGGCCAACTTAAGCTTCCTACAGGTCTAAACAGCAATTCTAAACATCCGGGCAGCACCAGACGGCCATCCTAAGCTCCCAATCAGCCTTTAATTGCAGTGGACAGCAGCCTTGTATCTCAGACAACTCCCAAACAACAAATTGAAAACCCAAGCAGCGCTCCCAAAATTTTTCTGAGGCTCCAGCAGCATTCTTAAGGCTCCAACAGCGATTGGCAACCTCAAATAACACCTTAACATTAATTTCAACACTTGTAAACTACTTCAAGCGACTTAAACTATAATTTCAGCACCCGAACATGACATGTTAAATCATCCAAATGGTGACAATTAAGGCTTTCAAAAAGAATCACAAATGTTCCCAAAATATCTACGTTAATCGCTACACATGTGTTTGCATATCAAAACCAAATTTCAGTGAAATGCAATTAAAGGGACTTTGCACGCACATCACTCAATCCCTACATATTCACAAACCCATCACCCAATTTTTTTTTGTTTACATACCTACTACCTTGACTATGCATGAGAAAATAAATATCGTATTTAAAGGTTGGAATAGTAGTAAGCTTTAAGTGATACAAGAAAAAAAAAACTCGGATGCCATAGACATAATGAATGAAGTTGAGGTGTTAGATATGTAAACAAGTAGGAGATAAGTGGCATGTACGTAAAAATTTAAGTTTGAATGTTGGATACGTAAATATGTAAGGATTGAGTGTTACAAATTTGAAAATTCCTTTCTTGAATCTTAACATAATCATGAAGCTTTCACAATAAAAATCAAAATCAGAGCTCAAATCTGAATAATAAAGAACAATATCAATGGATGAAGGAAGCTCATAAAACCAAGCAAAAGCAATTAGGATAAAGCTAATGGTGATGACGAATTTAATCTGTAAGTAATGTGTAAACAGCGAAGAAATTATTAGATTCTGGATAAAATTTATATAAAGGGTGCAAACCTGAGACCGCAGTAGAGGATGCAGAAAAAAAAAATTTCTGGCGACTGTGAGGGTGCTTCGGTGCAGAGAGGGAAGCGAGTGGAGCTTCGATCGTCGGGGAAGTCGAGCGGGCTGAGGCGAGGCGACGACGTTTGGAGGCGCGTCGAGCGGGCTGAGGCGAGGCGAGCGACAACGTCTGGAGGCGCGTCAAGCGGGCTGAAGCGAGGCAAGCGACGTTTGGAAGCGCGAATGAAAGGGTTTCGGCCGACCGAGGGCTTTCTGTCGAAGAGCTGCGTCAAGCAGACGGTCTGCGGCTGCGATGCGGGGAGACGAGCGGGAATCGAGCGCAGGACTCGGGCGAGAGCAGGCGTGAATGAATCTGGAATCCTCTGCTGGGAAGATACGGGCGTCGAGTGAGAGCGAGCGGAGGAGAGGAGTTCGGGATCCAACAGAGAACGTGAGCGGGATCGAGAAGGGAGCGTGCGGGAGATCGGGATCGGAAATTAATCTCGCGGGAGCGCTCAGCGGGAGAAAGAAATAGGTCGCAGGCTCAATAGCCGTTACCCGAGAGCTTTGGCGGGGAAATTAATGATTTCCTTTCCTGCAAACGATTTAATTGGAAAATAATAACATTCAAATATTTTCAATTAATACGAGTTTTAAATAATCCGCCTGAATTTTGAAATTTGAAATTCAAAATCCGTGAGCAGGTGTCTAGCCCAAATCGGGCCCGAGTCGGACCTGGGTTGAGCCTGACCCGCGCACCTAAAAAAAAACATCGATTTCTGTGTGATTCGCGCGAGTGTGGAACCACAACAATATGGATGTCTTTTCTAGCTAAAATCGAAGTTCCGGACGCATCGGCGCGGTCCGTTTCGTCATCCGGGGTCGTCCAGACGAGTTTGTTGGCGGGCAAGTCAATTTAAGCCAAAATTGTGTGTGATGCAACGAGTGCGTTGCTGAGTCACCGAGGGTTAACCTAAGATCGTATGATCCTGTAGGAACTTATTTTCGGGACCTCTACATGCTGGTCCTTAGCCCTTGCAACTAAAAGTTGAGTGCTTGGAACCACTCATGCGAGTTCTTCACAAAAATGAGTAAAGAAGCGGTTTGAAGTTCTACGGGAGGTGGGTTCCATTACTAGTCCGCTAGGATGGCCAACAAGGAACTCCTAAGGCTAGATTATGGGTTCTGGGAGTAGGAGACTAAGACCTCACTAAAATGAGGTTAACAGGCACTTACTCCCATGTCATTCTTTATGTGAAGCCATTTTCACAGATTATTGTCTTATGATGATATTTTAAAGTTCAAAGGATTGTGGTTTGCTTCAGAGTACTTGTTATGTAGAAAGGAGGAATCTGCTTTACACATTTACTTTAACTATCCCAATGCTATAGCTATTTAGAAAAGTCTGGGTGAGCACTTTCACATCTATATTCCTCATGCTTTTTTTTGTGTGTGTGTGTGGGGGGGGGGGGATTTGGATGACAGTTGCTCAACCTGGAATCTTGAGGGTAAACAAAATCATTTCTTAGCTTATTTTCCTTACATTGCCATGTGGTTCCTGTGGATGGCCAGGAACTCCTCTAAACAGTTGGATGGAGTGTCGGTACATCAGGTGGTGGCTAATATACCCGCATATATTTATAAACTGGAAAATTTTTGTTCCCATAAAAATAACATTTTCAGTGGTATTTGTGTTTTTAAAAAGAATAGTGACTTGTTGGAGAAGAGGATGACCCCTAAAATGGTTTTCTGGTTAACATCTCATCGGCATTATGTCAAGGTTAATACAGATGGAAGCTTCAAGGGTAATTTGGGTAGTGCTGTGGGGACATTTAGGGACTCCCAGAGAAAATGCTTGCTTTTCTTTGCTTCTTCGTGTGTGATTGATTGTTCATTGAGGACTGAATTATGTGTTGTGATGTTAACAGTCAAATTAGCTGCTTGTGTTAACTGGTGTTTGCTGCAAGTGGAAGTTGACTCAGCTGATTTATTGGACTATCTTAAAGGCAGGAAGGCAACAACATGGAATCTTGCAGTAGACTTAAGTAAGATTACCAAGATTATTGCTAATTTTAACATAACGTGGAGTTTTGTGTATAGGGAAGGGAACAAGCCTGCTCATTGGTTGGCTAGAGAGGGTGCAATAGCTGCTGAAGCAACTGTGGAGAGAAGGCCTCCTAGAGAACTTCAAAGATTGGTTCATGGAGACAACATGGGGATACCATACTTGAGAAGATAAAAATATTTTCATCATACAATGCCTTTTGATTTTTTTGGATATTGATTCATTGGTGGAGTGAGTTGTAATCTGTTTGAGGTGGTAGCTTAGTTTTTCTAGTTGTGTGAGTTGTATTTTGTGTTGTAGAAGGATCTACCTCCAATTTTTGTAAATTTTACCTGATATCAATAAAGTTCCCTATGGGTTATTCGAATATATATATATATATATATATAATAGAAAGAGCAACTCGCGGCTCCTTACATGTTAATTTCAAAATATCGATTACAAAAATTTTTTAGAAAACCAGGATCCCCTCTATAAAATAAAAACAAAGCATCCTAGGTGTTTCGTTTTCATCATTACAACTCCACCCAAAAAGAATAAAAAGTATATCCAAAAGGAGATGAGCCCAAAACATACATATATCAAACCAAAATGTATACCCAAATAAATGACATATACCCAAAATGAACATGTATAAGAAAAATAGCAAGGTAAGAAAACTTGTAAGCCGAAGAGCAACTTCAGGGACCCGGCCAAGCAACCTCTAAAAACTTGCATCTTAGAAGGGCTGAAACATGAAGGCATTGGTTAGTGTAAATGGAAAGAAAGATCATTGTGGTCTAAGTTTCCCTAAAAATCCAAACAGCAAAAACAAACAACCCGAGGCAAGACAAGCACCCCGCAAAACTACCACCAAAATCCAGCAAACCGAGCCAGTACAGCCCACCCAAAACATAATAATGGTAAAGAATATTGGAGTTGTGGGCCTCCAAAAATAAAGGATACTGTCCTTTAAAAATATCCAGCCTCCAAACACCCATGAAAACCATCAAAGCAAACTGAAAATAGTGCATCCCATACTCCATACCTCTCATAACAATCATCCCAAAACACCTCTCAAATAAAGCAAAGGAGCCCTGGGCCTCCTCGCACACCAAAATGCACCATGAGAGGTATCTGTAAATAAGCAAAGCAATAGTAAAAGCCACCCACCCCGTGGCTCCAAATGACCTCCACCGCAAATCCAACACCTGCAACCCCATAGAGGGAGCCAAGGGCCTCCCAAAAATAAATTGAGAGCCCCCCAACCCTTGGCTCAAGAAGACTTCCATATCACAAAATACCAACAACAATTCCAAAAAGGGAGTCATGTGCCTCCCTTATAAACCCGAGAAGAAATTGCAGAGGAGTCCTGGAGCTCCTTGCACCAAATATGGCATAACAGAGGAGTATAGATGTCCACAAACCACAAAATCCAAGTCTCCAAAGAACACAGAAATAAGAAAAGAGTAGAGAAAATGGGAAGGGCCGAGCACAACCTCACGGCCACCCAAACCGACTTAAAAAGAAGCAACCTTGCGAATATAAGAAGCATTAATATTATCACCAACCAACAAAATATGTAAAGGATGAGGGGGAATAGATCTCACTCTACAAGTTTGAGTAGAACTCCCTAATTTAGCGAGCCAATTAGCGGATTGATTGTCTTCCTGGTAATTGAAACTCCCAATAATATTCGCATTGGATAGCAGCCCTTTAATCCTACTAATATAATAAGGAATATCCCAAGGGGCATCGACACCATTATCTAAAATGTCAATTAAGGTACGATTATCACATTCAAAAATGATGTACCTCCAACTTAAATAATGAGCTAAAATAGCAGCGGTTAATATAGCCCAAGCTTCCACCTCGATAGGAGAATCCGCATAAGTAGAAGAGAAAAAAAGAATGCAGTCCCCCACATAATTCCTAACAATGCCCCCACAACCAGCTTTAGAGACATTCCAACTTCCATCAGTATTAATTTTAAACCAACCTGTAGGAGGTGGGTACCATTTTACTATATATATATATATATATTGTTGAAATTCAGAATAATGCGAAATATTTTTATTGATATGATAGGAAGTACGAAAAATCCTTACATGAATTCTAGAATAGAAAAGACAGTAAAAAGAAAACAACATGAAAAAAAAAGATATAATACATAATATCTCTAATTAATCAATTCAAATTAATTATTTGAAGATAATAGAAAAGCCTAAAAATAGGAAATGGAATAAATCCAATCCAAGAAAATAAATCTAAAATAGGAAAGGAAATAAAGTTATATTAGAAAATAATATAATCCTCATAATTTCTAATAAGAATAAATTATTTCTTAATATAAATTCTAACAATCCCGCTCAAGTTGAAACATAGTAAAAAACCATGTTCAACTTAAATTTGAAAACATCAAACAATGGGCAAGGAATATCCTGTGAAGTAGAGCTTGAAGTCTTCATCATGTACTGCAGTTGTATATGACTGCAGTTCCTGCAATGTCTGTAGGTAGGTGAAAAACTCCTACAGGTAATGTTGCAAGAGAGTTGGCAGAGAAAAGACAACCTGCAAGTAAAGCTGACTTCCAGTTGACTACAATTGTCTTTAGTTGAAGTTCCTGCAATGTCTGTAGGTAGGCAAAAGACTCCTACATCCATGAGCCTCACTTTCCACTTTCCTGCCAATTTGACGTTATCAAAACTTTTCCTGATAACTTCCATATGTGGGTGTCCCCACTGAAATTTCTCAATAAAAACAAACTTGAATTTGTCAGTCATAGTTGAAATTTATGACGCGGAGAAAAAGAGTGCTGCTTTCATACATTTCCTGCTTGCATTCTTAATAAATGGGCAGTCACCTGTACTATCACGATGCTCCTTGTAAATTGAAGGGAAGACAACGGCTGTCTCCCCCTGAGGATTACCCAACACATGGACAAAGGAGGTTTTTTCATGTTCAACCGAAGAAAAAGAAGCTCTATATCAGCAAAGAGAAGCCCTGAAAGTCAAGCAGAGGGTAAAAAAAGATGAATCAAAGAGGTTGGGGCGAAATTGCAGGAACCGCAGATGAAATGCGCATAAGACAGACAAGAAACCGCAACTTGACGAGGGAACTCGCGCAGAAAAGAACCGTAGAAGCTGGATGATGCGAAGGAGACGACGAAACCGCAGAAGCAGACGCTGAAGCCCTTAGTTGTTAGGCGCGGAAGAGAAAACGACGATCGCAAATAAGATTGAAGTCCTTCGTCGCCGTCAAGTGCGAGAACTTCATCGTCAAGCACCAGAGGATGGATTGAAGGTTGGAGGAATCAAACCAAGGTTTCGCCATCGGGAGAAACCCTAGCAGAGCAGATTTCCAATGTATATACATATATATATATAAGGGGGAAGACCCTAAACAGTGCAAAGGGGCAGTCGGCCCACGTGCTCATTGGCTGAACCGATTCACCCCTAACTGGTTCAAGCCTTGATTTGGGGGAGCTTCGATCTCATTCGTGGAAGCTTATGATTCTTTGTAACATGGAGTCAAATCTGTTATATTGAAGTTAGCAAAAATATTATAATCTCTGAGTAGGTTGATTTATAGGCATTGTTGTTCGACTTCTTGAGGATCTTGAAGGTTCCATATGCTCTAAGCTTGAGCCTCCCAAACGCTCCCCCAAAAACCTTTCTTTCTTCAGTAAAATCGACACTAGTTCTCCTTGAAAAGTTGCATTCTTCCTAGTATTATTCGCCTGTGTTTGGTACTTACGGTTCTGCTTGGTGAACTGTTTTCTTACCCCTTTGTATAGCTTCTAAATCTCTTACACCCTTTCTCTAGCATCCTCACTAATCTATTATATCGACAAGAGTGGCACCAAGTCAAGCAGGAAGAGGTGGTTGCGCCTAAACACAATCTTATATGGCATCTCGTGATCTAACTCACACTCTGTTGCAAATAAATTTGGTTTGGTCTAGAATGAAATCCCATTGCTTAATATTTTTCCCCACAAAGCACCTCAGGAAGTTCTCCCGACTCTCGTTCACCGCCTCCGTTTAACAGTTCATCTATGGGTGAACTGTTGAGCTGAAGAAACTTAGTGCCAAACTTTCCCAATAGAGTCCTCCATCAGTAACTCAAAAACTTGACATCTCTATCGGAAGCAATGTTCTTGAGTATCTCGTGTAGTCTCATGATCTCTGTGAAGTAAAAATCACCTACATGCAATGCATATAGCGTTTGGTGGCAGAGTACGAAGTATGTCATCTTCGAAAATTAACCCACCATAACCATCACGGAATTCTTATTTCGTTGTATCCTCAGAAAATCCACCAACAAATCCATGCTAATATCCACCCACAAAACCTCTGGTACCAATAATGAAGTATATAGTCATGCATTCTTCCTTTGGTTTTGGCTACATGGCAAATTCTTCGTTGTCTAACATGCAGCTCCACATCACTTATTAATTAGGGCCTAAAAAATGCTCTCTCACAAGCGTGAGAGTTTTATCTCTATCAAAGTGTCCTGCAAGTCCTTAGCCCTAAACCCTAAACCCAAGTCCTCCGGTGTAGCTTTCCTAAACAATCTACTCTCTTAGCGAACATCGAGGAATGTACAATCTATTATGATGGAACAGAGAGCCACCACCCTGTGAAACTGCTTGGTAGGTTTCTCCTGAAACTGCTCCTAGTTCTCTCTAAAGTCTTTGTCTGCCTTGTGCAAGTCCTTCACTGCCTCAAAACTTACGACTCAAATTTGCATAGAAATGATCAACAAGTGACGACAATTCAGTGCATATGCTACTCGATTCCGACTTTCTGCTTAGTGTTTGTGTACGAACTAGCACGATGTCAAGAATTCCACTCAGGAAGCGTGTCAGTCCTTTAGTTTGTTCTAACTGTTCAAGAAATTCAAACTCTCATAATTCGTGAATAAGGTGAACTTACTCGTAAGTAAGTAGAAACTTTAGTGATTAAAAGTCTCTCGATCGCATAGAACTCTTTGTCGTACGTCGAATATTTCCTTTTGCTCATTCAACTTCTCGTACGTCGAATATTTTTCTCCTTATGTGCCTCTGCAAATTTTTCCACCATAAAAAATTGTTTTTTTTTTCAATTTGATGGTTGTGAGTTTCAACCTATTGTCTTTTGGCACCTCTTTTTATTCAAAATTCTCTCAACTGACTGCAACCATTCAAAAGTTGAACCCTAATAAGAGAAAATAACATATATAATAGTATATAAATAGGAGGGGGAAAACCCCTCCCCTTGGGCGGCAACCCTAAACTCAGGCAAAGGGTCTGTCGACACCCTGCAATCATTGGTTGAACCAGTTCACCCTTTCCCACCGGTATAGCCCCTGAGCCCAATGTTGTTTTTTAGCTTCACAAATTTTGTTGATAAATATTCCACTATATTGCTAGGTTGGAAAAAATAAATGAACGAAAAAGAGCTAATACAGTAAGCAAGATTCGTAATGCAATCCAATAAAAAAATAATTCAATCTACAAATTTTAGGAATGCATGAAGAAACCTCTACTTTACCAGAAGAACCTTTTAAGTATTAAAAAAAAAAGACTTTATAACATTGACAAGGCTACCGTAGGCTGGTTCAATCTCTAAAGTCTAAACTTATAATAAAATTCACTTAACCATCTAAAATTGAATTTTCAAGCTCTTTGAACAACTTAGGGAATGTAAGTCCTTCTTACAACTTGCTTGATATGTGGAAGCATAATAAAGCAACATTGTGTCACCATGACCCGTAGCTATCTATCAGCATGTTGAATTATCTCGATAACCTCATATAATCAACGTTTCGACATACTATTAATGGAAAACAAGTTCAAGCTAATTATTTTAACAATTTTGGTTGGTCATAAATTTCAGTCCTCAAACGGAAGACTACATAGATTACAAGCAAAATTATATGTTAAATTTCATGCCTAACAATACTAAAGAATTTTGTGGAAAGTCAGATGTGATGGATATAAAATCCTGAGTATATAGATTGTTTTTTTAAATCATCCAAATGAAATGAAACACCTGTTATTGGATTAAAATAGCATCTACTAGATAGCAACTCAATGTAAGAGACCATAGACAGGATTCTCGAAACAAACTGCAAATTGGTAAAATCAAGAAGCCAAAGTATCATAAATGAAGTTTAGACTGATACCTGCTGCAGCCCATGAAAGATTAAGTCCTGTAAATAATTTCTGGCTTCAAAAATGGCAAGCATCAAAGAAATAAATAATAGAAGCCACAATATGTCCAAAGATAATCACTCATCAGGGTGTGATATCATGGCACTGTAATTGAGCATGAAGCCTGGACGAATGCTAAGCATAACTTGTAAAGCCTTCAGCCAGTATATTTCTAACCATGTCAGTATCCGTGTCATATAATTTCATGGCTCCAGCTTTTTTCTCTGAATCAAAGTTACCAACCAACAAAACATGAGTATCCGGATCAGGTACCCAACCTCGACCTAGCATCCAGTCCAAAAACTTACAAGCCACAAACTTTTGACCCTCGTTCAGTAGGCTAGAGATGATTGTATTACAAATTAATGGGCGAAGAATAACCCCAGCCTCAATTAGCTTCTCCAAATGATGAGCCACCAATTTCAAGCTGGATCCTTCAGCAAAACCTTCGATTAGTTTCTCAAGATTTTCAGAACCAGGTATGAGACCATCATCAACCATTTGATTGAACAAATCAGCAGCAACTCGGCTTCTCCCTCTCATACACAAGCCATGAATGAGAATGTAATATGTTCTAAGGTCTAAAGTACAGCCATTAACAAACATTTGTGCAAGGATATGTAAGATGTATCTGTCTTTGTTCAGTTCCAATAGTCCAGTAATGATTGGTGTATAAATTGAAGAGGAGAAGCAACAACAATTAGCAGATGCAAGTAAGCGAATTTTTATAGCTTCATCCACCTTTCCGATGACACAAATATCACTGATTAATATGCTCAGAGAATTTATACTTGGTGAATGACCACTTGAAACAATATGATAGAAAACCTCAGCAGCCTCTTGAATCTTCTTGACATGGCAAAGTCCCTCAATCAACTCAGAGCAAGACCTCGTATCCAAAAACATGTCCCGAACCGATTCCTGCTTAAACATGTAGAGAGCTTTTTCAAATTCAGTGTTTCGACAATATCCAGTTATAAGAGAAGAACAAGTTATATTGTCTGGCTCATTAGATAAAACAACCATCCTACATGCGACTTCCAATGCTTTTCTAACATTCCCTTTCTTGCAAAGCCCAAATATGATAATATTCCAAGAAATGCCATCGCCAACACATTTTTCAAGCATCTCCTTAAGAAGACTGATCGCCTCTCGAAATCTATCCAAATCACATAAACTGCTAAGCAACGCATCATAAGGTTCAACAGGACAATTATTAGTTTTATTAAGAAATTCCATTGCTTCATGCAAATTTCCTAATTTGCAATATCCATGCACAATATGCACATAACTGTTGGTGCAGGGAGAAATCCCCAGGTCAGCCATTTCCTCAAGAATCTCAACTGCATCTTTAAGCCGTAGATTTTCAGACAAACACTCAATTAAAGCACTATATAGATATAGATCAGGAAAATTCCCATCATCTTTCATCATCTTGAACAACTTAATACTTTCATCCATTCTATTAGCACCACAAAATAATGGTATAATTTGTGCATAAAATCCACAATCCGGACGGCATTCAAGCAGAAGCATCTGCTTCCAAATCTCAACAGCTTCACCTATTCTACCGCCAGAGCAAAGACTAGCAATAATTAACTCAAAGGTCCAACTATTTGGACTGCAATGCTTCTGTTCCATTCCCCAGAATTGGATTAATGCAGAATCCAACCGACCCGTCTCACACAGACCTTTTATCACACAATTCAAGGTATCAACATCAGGAAGAATCTCAGCCTTGACCATTTCCTTGTAAACAAAAATAACTGAGCCGAAGTTATTAGTTTTTGAGACAAGAACGCGAAGCAAAAGATTGCAAGTCGAAACCGGTAACCTTAGATTAGCTGACCTAGCAATTTCAAACACTTTCAGCGCTTCGCTAGTCCTCTGATTTGTACAAAAGGACTCAACCAAAAATTTAAAAGATGAATTCACGGTCAAGAAGCCAAACTTTACCATCTCCTTCAAAAGAACCTCCATTTGTTCGCTGTTTCCGGACGCACCAAGCCTCCAGATCATGTGTGCATAAGTTTGCGCGGTATGCTGGAAGTTTCTCTGACGCGAAGCCCATCGGAAAATGGCTGTAGCAGATAGCACATCCGAAACGGAATCCAGAACTCTCACAAGATCATCAGGGTGGAGCTTTTTCTTGAGAAAAAGAATGGCGGACTCGACCTCTTTTGACTTGGGAGGAATAAGATTAGTTTCGGTTCGAATGGGAGCAGAATCTGAGGAAGAGGACGAGTAAAACTTGTGATTTCGAGAAACACAAAGGGTAATTCGTCGGAATAGGAAGATGGTTGGGAGCTTCGTCGCCATCACTAGGAGCAGTGTGTCGTGGGCTTTTGAACAAACATCTTAGAGAACCGTGTCGTCGGAATAGGAAAACTCGCTCGCCTTCGTAATATGTATTTGGCCTTTTCCACTAGCTTGGAATGCTATATCTTGTAAGGTAGATTATTTCTCTCGTGTGTTTGTGTGTTTTGTGCTTCAAGATTCATTGGTAGCGGCATTGGCGAGTTGGGGTTTGAATCACAGTCTTTTTGGAAGAATTCAAATAGCACAAATACTCAAAGAAGGATCCGCCCCTCAGTCAGTCCAAACGATAAGGGTTTGATTTGGTCCGCTATTGATCAATCTTATATATATTGTCCTTTATTCATATCCTTTTATATGTGAACATGTTATTGTAGAACAAACAAGTTGTTTGATACGTGCATGGTTTTGATTAGTGAGTATCATCATAGGGCATCCACATATATCTGAAGTTTGGACCTAGTAACTTGTGCAACTCAATCGGTTAACTAGTGAACTTCATTTTATTAGTTCAATTATTAAGCCTCTTTGTTTGTTAAGAAGGTAAGTGTGAAGTAGGAGAAGCCATAAACTAAAACTCTCTCGAAGCACGCTCGTTGGTATGGAGCTAGGGTTGATTCTCCTTCGTCTTTCGCCTTTGCACCTCCTTCTCTAACCCTACCGTCCTTGACTCCTCTCCTATCGCCCTTCACTGCGGGGCTTCGGCCATCAACATGAAGAACTTTCCACCTCTTGCTTCCTCTACTCCTTGCTCTATTCTAGCCACCCCACCCCACCTCCCTTAAAAGAAAAAAAAAAACAACCCATTTACCCATATGGCAATGGCTTTTTTCCTCCAATGTGCCAAATAACAACTCCATTAACTTTTCTTACATTCCAGTGTCTGATGATAAGGTGATCTTCTCTAATAACTAAATAGAGGATGAATCTAAGTGGTGGAGCCTTAGATTTGTTGCATATTCTATAGGTAAGCAGTCTTTCTATAGTAATCTATTGCAAGCAATCAGTAAGCTCTAGAATCGTCATGGATCGGTTGATCTTCTCTCCTTAACATAAGAATTTTTTTTTCTTTTTTAACTTTACATGTTCTTATGATCATAATATGGTTTTGGAAAGAGACAATTGTTCATCAATAGAAAAACTTTTATATTTAAAAAATAATCTCTTGACTTCCAACCTATTAAGGAGTTTTTTTATAGAGGTTTTGATTTGGGAGAATTTTCAAGACTAAGCATTATGATGGGGGAGGGGGGGTCAAAATAATCGATATTCTTGCCTCTAGGGGCATTTTGGTTTCTTCTAAATATATTTTGTATCATTGTTACAAAGAGTCTCATTCTAATTTTTTTAATGCAATTTTACCTTTATTATTCTAAAACATAACCATAGATACTCTTTAAGCAATCTCATGGTCTATAGTGAAATAATTAGTTGCAAAATTTCTACGAAGTCATTTTTGCTTGCCACTCATATAACTTCATGTTTTATATGATTAGAAAGAAAGTTTAAGAAGTTTAAGAGTTTCTTTAAGCACAAAGAAAATATTCTTTTCAAAATTTGTTTTGTTGTCAAAGAGAAAAATAGAAAATGGAAGTTCAGGGATGTTGCTCCCTCCCATATTAAAGTCTTGTTCATGTTTTAATTGGTTCCTTAGACATTTTGTTGCTGCTCTGCATTACCCCTCTTTATTTATTTTTTTTTATGATTGTGATTTTCTCTGCCATTATTTTTGGATTTTGAAATTACAGATGGGTTTTACTTCATGTCATGTTTTTTTTCTTTATGTTTTATGCTTTTTGGTGGCTAATTTGGAGACTTATAATTCTCTATGGAATGTTGTTTATATGTAATTAGGGGTGGTTAATCCTCTAGTGGTACGACGGCCAAAGAGCGCTTATGTCATATGGGAACTCACGGCTAGAAACAATCCTTCTGATTTTGATATTCGGTAAAAAGAAGAAGAATCAAAGTCCAGGTTGGTTGGTGAGCCTAGTGATAGGAGACTATCTAGCTTGGTTCGGAGAGCACTTGTTGGGTGAAAGATTTGTTTTTTGCTCAATGTTACGGCCTAAATGTTAATCTCTTGACCATGCTTGTTTGGATGGGTTTTCACCCCAAAGTGTTCCTGGACTGCATGCATACATTTGTAAGTAACTTAGTGCAACATGGCAAATTTCATTGAGAGGAATCAGCAAAGAAAAGAAAAATTGGTTTTCATTCATGTGTATTTCAGAGATTGTCCTCGGGCTGAGGAGTGTCCACATGAGTTCATTGAGGTGTCTACACGCCTGCGGCCCTCTTTTAGATTTTGTCGAGAGTTTGGATTACTCCACCTATGTAGAACGAAAAAAAGGAATTGGAAATGAAAAAGGGGGAGCCAGAATAGAAGCTTCGCTTCTGATAGCTTGCTAACTCTCTCTGAAGATGTTCGGAAAAGCATTGAATTCACTGTCTTTCTTTTGGCTTTTGGCTTACCTCTCTGGAGCGAAAGAAGTCAGTCTCCCGGGATTTTGCAAATTTCTGGATTCTACCGACTGCCAGTAACGGTTCAGTTTGAATGAGCTCTCCCTCCATGAACATAGGCAGTTTCGCCCTAAGCTGCTTTCTATTATGCTTGATCCTACAACTTGATATTGTTTCGTACTGTTCCTCTTGACCACTCTAGTTTAAATTCGAGCTTCTACATCTTTTTATTGGAAAACGAGTTGGATGTACTCTATTGCTTGGTCAGCATGCTTGTGCCTACGTCGGTTGGATGTGAAGCTATGTCCCTACCCCTACTATCCCAGATTGTTGGACTGGGCTCCCTAACAACGCAACACCCCCAGGGAGCTCCGGCAATGAGCCGGCCCTTAAAGAAGATTTGTAATTTTGTCATGTTTTTTTTCTTTATGTTTTATGCTTTTTGGTGGCTAGTTTGGAAAATTATAATTCTCTATGGAATGTTGTTTCTATGTAATTATGGGTGGTTAATCCCCTAGTGGTTGGAATTTTGTTGCTAATGTTTGTTGCACCACCCCTTGATTTCCTTAGATGATTGGGGTTTCTTTATCGTTCTTTCTAGATTTTGAGATTTCCTACTATATGGGGTTTACCTGTGGTTGTGCTCTCCTTTCTTTTTGCTTTATATTTTGTGGCGGCTAGTTTGGAGAATTGTGCTTCTCTATGGAAGAATGTTATTAGTTGATTGGGGGTGGTTAATCCCTTTATAAGGGAACTACATTATTGTTTCCTTTTTTCTCTATTGAGTTGGTTGTTGAAAACTGGATGTTGATATCCTCATTTTGATGGGAAGGTTTTATACTTTTTATGCTTATGGTTTGTTTGGTCCTTCATCAAAAACATATTGGGTTTTCTTTTTAGAGAGACACAACTCTCACTAACTGCATTTGTTCTGGTGGTTCCTTCTCTTCTACTGGGGCTTTCTATTTCGATTTTCTGATTGAGATATTTTATTGTTTCAAGATACAAATACTAGTTTTTTTATTGAAAGGGAAACATATGTTACTTTTCTTATCTTTTGCTGTTTGCACTTATGCATTTATTTGGACATTAAGAAAACACTTTTTTGAAGCAACGATGGTAGTAAACTAGTGATGAATGGCTCAACTAGTTATTCAATGTTTGAACTTTTGAAATCTATTATCTCTTTTATTTCTTGAATTTAGTCACTTGATGTCTTTGGGTGTATATATCCTTTCTCAAATATATGGAAATTGAAATTAGCTTCTTTCTACATATCTTCTCAGTGACACATGGATTTTTCTTTGGCTCAAAGATATGTTTGTTCTCACTACTCACTTTGTTGCTCCCTCAGAGGACCTACTCTGTTCCATCCATTAGATTGCTCTGGATGGCGTTTTCTTTTGTGCTGCTAGAGAGAACGTCAGAGCACATTTTCTTCTGTTCGTGTTGTTTTTGTTTCTCCTTTTATGTTTTTTGGTTGTCTTAAGAGAGGTGCATTAAGTTTACTCACCTCTTTGATGACTTTTTTTTGTCATTTTATTAATAAAAAGCTAGGCATGAACTTCAAAATTCTAAGAAAAAAATGGCATAAATCTATCTCAAACTTTGCATGATATCTAGCTTCACTCATTTTGGGTTGTTTGTGATGAGTAACCAAACATTATCACCTAACTTGATTCGATTAATTTTTTTAGGCATCGACAACAAATTTCATCCCTAACATAATTGCCCATAATCTTTAATCTCCATTTGTACTTTCTTTCCTCGACATTTAAAGGATCCTACTTTTTATTTGAACAATGTAGTAAAACCTTGAAACCTGCATAACTCTAATTTTTATCATCAATACGATTGCATCCTAGCCCAACATATGCACAGCTTTGCTTTCTAAAAAAGTTATAACTCAAGAAACAAGGGTGTTAATGATGGTTCGTAAATCTTAGTTAACTTGGTGTAATTTAATATCAAAGAAGATAAAAATTATATGAACCATGAAACTTGGTTCTCCATTAGGGGGACACCATGTAGCTAGTATTAATGATTGGAGAGAGAGAGAGAGAGATGATGGAGAGGGTGGGCCTTCAACCCAAAATCTTTTCTAGGTTAAGTGAAGAAAATAAGTGAGAAAGTTCGTTGTTAGTAGATTTGCAATAAAATAATCTAATTTTCATTGCATAAGGTCAGGTCGATTAGAAAAGGAGGAAGAATGATAAGATATACAAATTTGTCAGTTGATTTGATTCAATTTATAGCTTATGCTCATGGTGTGGAGTGGGAGAAAAAAAATTCTTATAAAAAGGGAAAATAATGCATAATACGAGATCTACATGAGGTTCGATGATTAGGTGATGAAAGAAAGAAGAAAATGGAGTGGATGAAACGCCCTTCTTTATAGTAGTTCAATAGTATATATACAATTCATTTACATATTTATGATGGGATTATTGACTCTTAATTGGTTGGCTGATGTGGATGGTTGTTGTAAGCCCTTTAGAGGAATATATAGCCAATGTCATCCTTTAGAGATAAGTAAAGTATGAAATAGGTTGATCAATCCATTGACATGTTAGAGGCTTGTTTTTTATGCGTTAACATAATTTAGATGGGTGAAAGGTGTTAATGGAATCCATTGATTAGGAATATTTTGGTACTTATTAAATGAGCAATGAAGGAAGCAGATTGTAACTAAAGGAGGTATGAATTGTTCATAATAGGTTGACACCAACCAAAACATTGATACATTAGCAATCTTAATAGAATAAGGATGTTAGCAGGCTTGATTTTAATCAACAAGGTGATAATAAAAAGACAACAACTGAAAGTCATAAGAGACGTTGTTCAACGAAAGGAGCATGCAAATCGAGAATAAAAAGGTGGAACTCAGATGGGGTTATTGTTGTTATATTAGAAAACATACACTTTCCTAAGTAGACATCCAATGGATTGGATTGTGGTCTACATCAAGTACATTGGCCTTATAGGAGTATAAGGTAGGGAAACAAAAAACCCAGTTAACTATTGAGCCAATGGTGATTAAATCTTTGAGCAAAAGCTAGATGAAATTTTAAAATTTGAAGAACTGACAAAAGGTCAATCTACCAGTTTAAGGTATACAATGATGGGTATTTGACAAATGGAATATAATTTTTTTTTATAAATTTATATAGTTTGGAGTTATATGTAAGTATATGATCAATATAGTGACATAATAAAGGACAACTTAGTTTATTTAATTGTTCAATATTTTTGTGATAGTTGGTGTAAATAAAAGCAAGGGTGAGTTGATTGTTTGTTTATGTATGACATGTTTCATTTTTAGTGTATTCTTAGTTACCTCCTATTTGAAAGTACTTATGAATAATTTATTAATGTTGTTCTTGTGAAAATTTGAATCAACAGAAGCCAAATGCATCCCAATTTCAAACAGATGAAAATAAATAAATAAATAACCGCCAACAATAAAATCAATTAACTTACTATAAATACATAGATAGATAGATATTATCCCTTTGAACTTTTGGGCAAATTTCTCCAAATTTATATATAGTAGAGATAAGCCAAATAATAAGAGATATTGGAAAAATATGCTCATAGTAATTTTTTTGTTTCTAATGTGTGTGTGTTTGAGCTACACAGATATTTCATAATATTGATGTATATTCATTCATCTACTATAATGTGTTTGCGATATTAAATGCAGCAGAAAGTTGCAAATTGCAAGTAGAGACAACCACAATTTTTGGTTAAATTTTATGTAATGTGTTATTTTAATTGCATGATTATGTTAACAAGTCACCTTCTGGTCACGCTCACACACAACTGAGCCTGACCTCCATTTGTCTGCAGCAAATTTATGATTATAGCTCAATAAAGAAAATAGTTGATAATTTTATGGGGAGTTTACATACACAGCGCCCAATTCTTATGTACTTATGTATCTCATACTAAAACTCTCATTTTTACAATCGCACTTTGAGTTTTCAATAATGAGAAACAATGATATTCACATTTTCATGAATAGGTAAGATGCTATGTTTGTAAAGATCCAAATTTCGATGAGGGATATGCAAATGCATAAGAATTGAGTGCTACCTATGTAAATTTCCGTTTAGTTTATTATTGAATCAAACTGTGACAATCCAAGGAGTGTGTGGTTCGCGCCCTCGAACTAAACAAGAAGAACAGAATCAAATAAGGATTTAGTCACAGGTATAAAAGTTAGAAACCATTTACAGATCTCCTATCAATTTCTGTCTTCTATTTTTCTGATTCCTGGATCATGTCAAACAGATTTAGAAACGAAAATGGACAAAGAGTAACTGCTCCAAAAGGACTTCACGTTTTCTAACACAAAGAAAGAAAGTATTCAGCTGATCTAGGGTTTATGCTTGGAAGTCAGCTACCCATTGATCTAAGCTTCTCCAGCGCCGACCTTACACTCTCCTCGACAAGCTCCAACCTTTTCGAGTACAGCTCCAGCTCAAGAATCTGCTGCCGCCGCCACCTCTCATCCTTCTTACCCGAAACTTCCGCAGCAGTTAAGGCCGTCAGCACCCACAATGGAGGGGCCACCGCCCCAGCTGTAGTAGCGCCATCTAAGGCGGACTGCAGGAGTTCCTTAAACAGCGGGGCCAAACAGATTCTCAGCGCGTCCTCTTCAACAGTATGTCCTGTCTTCGTAGCCGGCGCCTGTAGTGGCGGTGGTGGCGGGGAATGCGTCGGCTGCGGCGGCCCGGACAGGGAAGAAACGAGGATGGGGATGCCATGCGGAACCCGAGCGGAACTCTCTGCAACGGCTACCTGGACAACCGCCCTTTCCGATCCGCAGGAAACGGCGAGGGTCTGATCAGGATTGGTCTGGGGGGTCTCCGAGTGCGGCGGATTTCTGGGCTTGCGCTTCCAGGTTGAGCTCCATATCTTGCGGGAAATTTCGTAGGTGGCCCGATCGTGGGGGCTTTTAAAGACGGAACCTTTTCCAGATCCGATCCGGGCGACGGCGTTGCGATACTTTTTTTTAAGGCGGCGAAGCTTCTCGACGATCTGGTTCTTGTTGAACTGGAACTGCAGTCTGGTCCTGATGTCGTCGAAGAAGGGCCCGGTGTCGTGCTGGTAATTGGCGTGAGTAGTCCCCCTCCTGGATGTGAACTCATAGAATCCCTGCAGAACTTTCATCTCGTCGGCGTCAGTCCAGAGCTTCTGGAACATACGGCGTGACTCCTCTGATCCACCGGAACTGGAGGACCACCGCCGATTCCGGTCGAAGGCTCCCAAGTCCTCGCTGTCGGTGGCTTCGTCGCTCCCATCGCCGGAAACACCGGCGGCGAGGGTGGCGGAACGGTGGTGGTCTCCGGTGGAGGGCATGACTGAGGATTAAGGGGTGGGGGGTGGTTAGGGATTTGGCTGTTATTTAGGATTAGTTTCCATTCGGTTGAGGTTTGGTGAGTGGAGCTGTATTACGAGGTGGTCTGGTTATCTCCGATTGCCCGATTGTAGGCAGACTTGATCAGCTTGGAAAGAGAACGATCTGGGCCGTCCAAATGGGTGGGTCAACAAAGACCGATTGTGAGTCGTTGAATGGTGTTTGGGATAAGTTGTATCTTGCCGTTTTTTATTTTTTTCTGGAAGAGATTTTTCATCTTTTTTAAAACAATAAATTCTATTAATGTCGCAAATAGCATCACATTCACAATCGCGATAAAACAGTAACCTACATACATGTGCCCAGGCTTACCAGCTCGTTGCTTTCTTTTGTGGCACGTCACATGATTTATGTTTTGATACATGATAAAGGTCGTGCAGGCAGCCATCCAAGCACAACACAGGCTAAACATTGAAACATGAGAAAGAAAAAGGAAAAAGATGGGTACTTGGACCATGTGACTATGTGAGTGGCTCATTTCTATGTGCTAACTACTTACATATAAATATTTTTATGTGTAATTTGATAGTACAAGCTGGTTATGAGCATTGAAGACTGATGGTCTCTTGCACCGATTGAGGCATACCATCCTGAAGACAGGAAATAGGAGGAATGGTGAGTGTTTGCAGCTCTCCATATGCATTCCAGCAGAATGGATCATCAATGAGTTCTCCTTGGAAAGGAAGAAGCTCCACCTCTGACATGGTGATATTGGTGCAAGGCACCGTGTCGCTGCAGGCGAAGTGTATGGGCGGACTCCTCACGTCATATGTGCCTTTGATATTTGAATACAAAACATTCCACACATACACAGCAGAAGTTTGATTTCTACACTCTTTGCTCAGACAGTAGTATTGATCTATTATTATGCAGTTCTTCACATTCTCCATATACACTGAATCAAATGTGATGTCTGATACTGATCCCATACCTCCTTGCCATGTTTTGATCCTCACTCCATTGTCCGAGTTTCTTATCACTGAGTTTCTCACCGATATGTTGGACACACAAGCTTCCGAGTTCTGCATGCCTAGACTTCCGATGCTGTCATCCATCAACCATACACCACCCTTTTCCAACATTAGTCTGTCATTCATAAACATATATAGATGTATTGTGATGCAAATAAATGAATGGTTCAAGTCAAACTCACCTAATCCCATGGCCTGGGCCACATGTAACATTTTCAATGTCCACTGATGAGCAGCTAGGACCAATGGAAATACAGTCGTCTCCTGCAGGAGAAGGGAGGAGAGCTTTATCAGGCGCGCGGGCACGCAGACCTTCCTAAACCCAAAGAAAAACGGAGCAGCTGGAGAGAAATAGCATGAAGTACCGTTGCTGATCATGGAGTTATATATGCCCACATATTTAGTATCCTGAATGTGGATTCCGTCTGTGTTGGGGCTCTGAGCAGGAGAGTTAATCGATAGGCCATCAATGTAAACTCCCTCACAGCCATCGAACTTAATGTGGAACTGAGGACTGTTCTTTATGTAAAGGTCTCTGACTGTCAGATTGGAGCTCATAAAGAACCTAATAAGCTGCAAATAAAATAAAGGGAAAATGGTAAAACAAATCTGAAAAGCTGTCCGAAGAAGACTTGTTCTGTAGTTCATTCATACTGCAGGGCTGTCACAAGGTCCTGGTAATGTTGATCCATTTGGACCCTGCAGAATTAGATAAGCCATCAGTTATGGTTAAAAAAGGAGAGATTTTTAGAAAAAAATAGAAAGAAGAGAGGGCGAGTAACATACTCGGTGGGGCTTGCAAGGGAGATTCCACCATTCTTCCCCATTGCCTTGTATTGTGCCAGCTCCTCTAAGTGTCATGCCATCTACACGGTAGAAGACTAGCCATTGCCTCTTGCTATCCTTCTTAGGCCAGAACTTTGGACCATTGGGAGGCATCAGGACTCCATCTACCTAATATCAGCGCATATTCAAAATGACACTAGTATTTCCGAGAGACGGAGAGATTAGAATATGTAGATAGATTACTTGGAAGACGAATTCTGGCTGGCACGGGCCGGAGAAGATTGTGGAGGTGATCATGAAAACACCATCTGATGGGACAAGGAGAATGCTGGCGTCTGTCGCACAGGCAGCTCTCCAAGCAGAACGAAAGGCCTCTGTGTCATCAGTGGAGCCATCTCCAACAGCTCCGAATGTTCTAACATCGAAGACGCAGGGGTCGGAGCTCGAGTTTTCCATGCCAAAGCTTTTTGTCGGTGGCCCGACAGCAGGGGAATCCGGGGGATCAGATATCATGCCCCTTCTCTCTCTGCGATTCTTTGATTTATGGTCATGGAGCCTTGCATTTGAGCCTTCGAAGCATGATAGAAGAACTAAGATCCCCATTGCAATGTATAGTAGCCCATGAAGAGCTGCCATTGCTGAGGCAAAGCAGTGGAAGATAACCCGTCGAAGAAGGAGCCTTTAAGAATCAGAGATGTGAAAATGAATATAGGATATGAAGAGGAGGCTATAGGTTGTCTTATATAATCGGTGAGAGGTGTCATGGTCTTATTCACTATGCACCACATTCTAGTGGGAGACTTTTTTACTCACATGAACCCATCATGCGGAAAAAAGAGAAATAAAATAGAATATGCTTGTGATATGTGGTATGGAATGCGGCTCTTCCAACTTTGAACCCAGATGCTTCAAGCATGTCACAAAATTAGCTTTCCAAAAAATATTTTAACTCAAGTGTATTTTGGCTCTTAGTTGGAGTCACATGATTGTTTTGGAGGTTAGAGGACGAACATGAGAAGCTTCTAGGCTTTCACATGAACTTTTTTATTTATTTTATTTCAGTTTATTTTTTCTAGAGTTAAGTAGAGAATTATAAAGTTGATGTTTGTATGAGTTTCACATCAATAAATCCAAAAGTATTATCTTCTAAATCACAGAAATCAGCCAATAGTGCGGACTCTTCAGTACGGCAGTTAAACATTGTTATATAAAAGAAAAGCATTAAAAAAAGTGAATATTTTGAACTCTTTAACGGGAAAGAGGGAGAGTGCCCGTGAACCTTTCTTGTACTCTTGCAGCTTGCGGCCAATGTGAGGCCATACACGAAAGGTGAGCTAACAGACAATGGAATTAAACTAGTCATGACTCACGAGCGTTGGAGGAGATCACATTCTCTCTCTCTCTCTCTCTCTCTATCTATCTCTAGTGTGATGACGTGTCTCCGACTGCATGTTAGCATGAGATATCCGCCCTCAATTAACTCAGAATAACGGGTAATTCCTTTTTTGTTAATTCATAGAATCTGGCCGACTTATATAAATTCAACCGTTTTAAAAAATTTATGCGGATGTAACTCACATTCATGCGGTTGGAATGTCTTAGGGATTCAATTATAAATCATCAGCTATTGTCTCCCCTGGCCATCAATAATTTATGCAAGGCCACATAGATTTTGAAATATATTTGTACATCAGAAACATGTCAACATGAATCTTGACGAAATTTAACAGACCAAACAACAAAAATTAAGATCAGTGGGGCTCATACAAAAGATCAAATGACCTAATTGACAAAGTGCAGATTCCTTAGATCAAAACCCGAAGCAAATCGGTGCAGACGTTCCGAACCAAAAACCAAGATATGTCAAGCCAAAAGATGATATCAACCCAAATCCCACCCCATCAATGCCATCCACCTCATAAGAGCTTCCAATACTCTTCATCACAAGACCAAAGGTTTTACCATGATATATTCTATGAACACCCTAAAAGACATTTTGTCAAGAGGTGAGCTACCCGATAAGATTACCGTGATTCACCTTCTGCTAGACATCTTAGTTTTATTCTAAAGATAGAAGTTCCCCATCTAGGGTTAGAAAGTCAACAACCGGACTAGAGCCGACTGACAAAATCAAGCTAACTGATTCAAGTCTGGTCGAACCGAAGACCATCAGAAGCCCACTGACGACCCCAACTTAGCATAGTCAGACAAACAAGCCTTATTGAATCAAGGTTCACTGATCTCAGTCAATTGGGTAAGAGGGTAGCCAAACCATATGCTCATTTATGTAATTACCTCAAATTCCCTGTAACACTCCCATTAAAGTAGGGCAAACATGTAATTATTCTTTTTATAGTCTCTTTCTATAAATACGGGATCATTTCTTCAGTAAAAGCCAATCAAGAATACTTTAATTATTTATTATTGTGCGCGCGCTCTCTCTTCCCTCGTCATTGTTTCACACTCTATTTCTTGGGTGTGACTCCAATATAGTTTCATATTCAACAATATTATTTTCACTCTATTTCAAAATAAATAAAATATATATACGAAGTTGTGCGCTTATTTTATATTGAGCTAAACAACTCTAAAGTATTTCAAATATAATATATTACTTCTATATTATATTCATTTTATATTGCATTACTTTTTTGAACAAATCAATTAGCATATATATAATAAACATTCATATATCATAATTTAGTATAATAGCTTAAAATTAATATACATAATTTACTTTACTAATATAAAATTATTTATTATTTCTTTATATTTTTTTTTAGGAAGCAAATGCACAAGTACTTTATCTTTTTAAATAATGAAATATTACAATAATTTAAGTTAGGAAATTTATATACACAGCAAAATTCTTATGTATTTAAATATCTAACATCTAAAAATTCATATTTATATTCATAAGGTTTTCGTATCATAAATTTATGCATAAAAAGTTGTATTCCAACTTTAAAAAGTAAATTTTTTATGTGATTTTAAAAACTTTTATGCATGTAAATATGAAAGTTCAAGTATTAGATATGAAAATACATAAGAATTGTGAGTTGTGCATGTAAATGTCCCTAAATTATGAAAATTGTTGATGCTTTATGATATGCCTTAAAATGTGTTACTTTTATATATACATTTTTTTACTCATTTTTAAGAATATTAAGCTTTAATGAAAGGTATTTTGCATGTTTTTGATTTCAAGTGAAATGAAGTTTAAGAGCAAAAAGGAGCAGAAATGGACAAAAATGGAGCAAAATAAGTCAAAAGGAGCAAACATTGACCTGGTGTCAGGATTTGGAGCTAGGCGTCAGGAGTTCTCGAAGGCTAGCACCATGGTGCCAAAAACAGTTTAGTTTTTATCCATTGAATTTGGACGAATTAATCGTAGAGGTGTATGAAGTGACTCTTGGTGTTTTTCAGAGCTTTTTTTTATAGGAAAGATTTTCACACGAAAATAAAGTCGTTTTTTTGGTAGGTTAGATCACCATTGGAGTGGGTGGTCACAATAGTAAGAGGGTGGTGAGTTTTTGTGATTGTGAGTGTTTTAGAGTCTTGTGTGAGTCTATTGGAGTTAAGGTCAGTCAAGAAACTTCAGAGAATTGCTTGGGAAGAGTTTGAGATAAGTATTTGTACTTTCGTTAACTTTTGTTCTGTGATATTGGTTTTTAATATATATATATATATATATATATATAAATATTTTGTTGTGTTATCATCATGAATTATAAGTAGTTTTCCATATATCGCAACGTAGGAGAGAGATTGTTCACCGACGCGATGTTTGATGTAGTTTGATTTGTTTGCTCCAAGGTGACACGTAGGAGAGAGATTGTTCACCGACGCGATGTTTGATGTAGTTTGATTTGTTTGCTCCAAGGTGACTCTTTTGATCATCCAATATTCCCACCACGATCGTATTCACCTTGCAAAGGCACATCGAGAAGTTGGTATGAGAATTAATCCATTCCGTTGGAATATAAGAATTGTATAATCATAATTATGAAAGTGCAACAGGATTTGGATTTCATGATTTCATTCAAGCTTCAACCCTACCCATAGCAACAATAAGCATTCCAAGGGGCACACATATTTGATACCAACCCTTAAACATATTTAAGCACCTTTAATATTCAAAAATGCATGATGAAGTCCTTCAAATCTTCACAATTCTAAGCAATATAAGATTCATAATTTCCACAAAATGAAACTGTTTAAACTTCCAAGTTTTTGTAAATCCAAACTCTAAACCTTAAGATTTTCTTCCAAACAAGACCATTAAAATTAGGTCATTTCCACCAAGATTTATATAAGAATTTCAAGGGAGACAGCATAAAGAAGCTCCACATATTTCCTATACAAAATCATCCCATTTATTTCATATGTATCTTTCATTTAAATGTCGCATATGTAATCTCACCGAAAATCTGAAAGATTTAATAAACCTTCATATGAATCTCAAGTATTGCATAAGGAATTGTTTAATAGTAAGAGGAACCATTAAATATCACAACATAAGAGAATTTAGATATTGGCACCTGCAAAAGAGATGACTTAATATACCTGAACTTTAGTGTCAACCAAAATATTTAAATGTATTCACTTGCATGGAAACCATGTAACAAGAATTTAATTGACACGTAAATCCAAAGGGGAAATACCATTGCATGCACAAAATAAGGTAGCATTCAAGCAAGATCTAAGACGAATTTGAATAAACTTTATGTAGTATTTCAACAGGATTTTATCTAGGATTGCATAATTTAAATCAGGAAACCCACATATTAATCTATCATGTTGTATGCGAACATTTCACTCCCTTAACAAAGAAAAACCAATGGATACGTTAGAATGAATTAGAAACATACCTTTACGGGACGAAAGATCTATCCAGTAGACACTTGACTCAGAGGTCACCTCGCAATAAACACAAAGAGATTTGTATGAGCATGTGCTATCTTCCAACTTAGAATTATGACTCGTGAGGCATTTGTGATTGAGAAAAGGTGGCATTTACCTACATATCACCCAGTCTCTATGTATAACCATATCTAAGATCCAAACTCCACTTTCTACATACGTGCCATTGCACAATTTTTCTGTGCTTGCATAACTCGGCTTTCATGTGAAAAAAAAAATGACAATATCACCGGCAAAATGTACCTTTCTTATACATAGGTTTAAAGCATCAAAATGCTACATGTGCAAGTATTGAAGTTTTGTTGTGAGGTCTATGAGTACATAAGAATGACGAGATATGCACATATGTGAGGTTAGCCAGCAATATAGATATTTTCAATCATCAAAAGAGATTCAAAGATGGTATTCGAACTACTTCATAGCACAAGCCACCTTAAAGTTTGGTATAGAATGCAAGCTTTAGGAGTTAGATAGGCATATGTTTGGACGATGAGTGGGCATGCATGCAATTACATTAGAATTGCATTAAAGTTTCAGGTTTTGAATATATAAATGCATGGAAATTTTAAATTTTGAGCATAGAAACAAATAAAAGTTTCAGAATTTTCTTCTGCGAATGTATAAGAATTTCAGGTTTTTATACATAGAAGTAAATAAAAGCTTCATAAATATGTGAAGAAAAGCAAAATCACACATCCTGGTTTTATAACTGCATGAAATCATGAAGGAAACATTGCACAATAAATAGAAGGGAAGTCTACATACATATTACACAATTCCATTGTATTTACATTTCTAACACCTAAAGATCGATATTTTCATGGCATTATGAAACCAAGCACGAAAAAATTTTGCTCACTTTTAGTTGTAGTGATATCTTTGATGTGTCATTAAAACTTAGTGTCAGATATGTGAATATGAAGGTTTGGACATTAGATATGCATATACATAAGAATTGTGTGCTATGCATCTAAATACCCCAAAACTTTTCATATCATTACTCACAACCGTAAGGACATGAGTGAGCTCATGCATTTGATGTATAACTAGCTCAACACCCATTTAAGTTAAAAGAATTGAAAGCTTTCGTAAATGTGCGTTAATATAAAAGTTTAGGTGCAATATATATAAATGCATAGAAATCAGGTGCTTTACATGTGAATGTCCCTACCAAATTATGGCTTTGGGATGTTCTACAATAAATCATTCCACTCTCTACTTGAGCATACCGCCTGTGAATCCAAAAATTATATGTGATATTGTCTGATAAAACATTTTTTCAATTCATCACTTCCAAACTACATTACATAATCGAGACAGTTCGTGATCCTGCAACCTCGTTAGAGATCAAATCATGGCAGGAAGTAAAAGCAACGAGTCAAAAGCAGTGGTGAGGTGCTGAATATAATAGCTTTGTTTTTGCCAGTGTCTGTCCTGTTTCAACCAATAATAATACGAATTTGAATAACAGGAATGCCATATGGCCTATGGAGCATTCTCCCCCACCTTTTTTATTGAGTTGTAGTGTGTGGAACTGAAGACTTGCATGTTAATTAAAGAAGATTGATATACATGCCACTCAATTCCAGTACATTTGCATACTTAACGCCTAAACCATAAATATTACATACCATGGTAACTGAGCCATACATTAAAAGGTGTACGTCTCTTCCTCTTTTTTTTTTATTGGATGGATGATGGCAGCTTTTATGTGATATGAGAAATTCGATTGCCATGAATGTAAAAGCAAAACTTTGATATCAGATATAGAAGTACATGGGAATTGGATGAAGTGTATGTAAATAAATTTAAACCTGCATCGAGATCAAGGTAGAGACTATCATGCATGAAAGTGCTTGAACAATACAAACCACAATTCCTCACAAGAAGCTTCCCAGAACGAGCGGGAAGGAGAATGGCATCTTGCCACCCGTCGAGAGCATGGGAGTTGGGGTTCTAATGTTTGGGGGAAAATATTACCACCGGAGATCGGGTGTGTGTTCTTCTCCTCTATCGTGTGGTCACGCAGCGGAGCAACCACTTCCCTCCATCTCCCCATCCGCTCTTCGCCGCTGGCTATATGGAATTAAGGGCTTATAGGGGCGGGCCGTGTTTTGAAAATGCCTCTATGCCGTTTGGTTACAACGTTCGGAATGTCTTACCACCGGAGATCGGTTGCTCTTCTCCTCTATCGTATGGTTCAGCTGTTCGGTTTTTGTTTTACAAATTACGAGGCCTGTTTGAAGCACGTAGATTTGAAACATAATCTGACCGTTACGTCACATTAAGGCCCTGTTTGGCACAATTTATATATACGATGGTTTTTTCAGAAAGTCGCCCACGCGTTTGTTTCGCGCGTTTGTTCGGCGGCGTTCTGAACGCAGCGTCCCGCGTATCCATTTTTCTTCATTAGCCGAATCGCGGGGCCTCGGCTGCGTTCGACGTTGGTTGTTGGCGTTAGGGCTCGAATTCCTTCTTTTGCCTTTGGTGATATCTCTCGCACTCTCCCCTCGCTTCCTCCCTCTCCGATCGAAAGCTTCACTCTCTGTTGGCGTTAGGGCTCAATTTCGTTCTTTTTCCCTCTCCGGTAAGATCGACGATTGTTTGTTGTTGGTTTTTTTAGGATACGCTATGGATCTGTAAGTTCTTTCGAGATATGCTCTGGATTCGTGAGTTTTTTTTATCGATGATTTTTTTTCAGTTCTTTCCCATATCTCTGCTTCTATTGCTTTGGATCTGTGAGTTTTGCAAAAGTAATAACTTCTATCGAGTGATTGTTTAGTAGTTGCAACAAGTTCATGTTTTTATGGTTGAAAATATTACTTTTGCAACTGCAATACCCAACTAATGGAAGTATCATTGATGGTATACTTTTACATATATTTGGATCACTACTCAGATTATTGTCAAGAAGTCTTTACAATGTTATATTATTCCTGGTTAACACCATCTTTTTCACATTTTTCTTAAGGCATTTTCTTGATTTGGCATCTGTCTCACAGAACTCCCATTTTTTACTTGCTTAACCCTTATTACAAGTGCTATATCAGGTGTGCACACCATAACCTATAAAGGATGTATAGGTTATGGATGTATATGTTTATGTTGCATCTCTAAATTGTTTCATTCAATTGATTTGACATCTATCTCACAGAACTCTCATCTAATGTTTATTCTCTTCAAAAAAGGATGTATATGATTTTGTTGCATCTCTATTGAATGATACAATTTGGAACATTCTCGCATCTCTATGTCCCGATTTTGTTGGTTCAAATCGTTTTATGTTAATCGGAGATAGCTTCAATGTACCACTTATTTGGTATTGAGCATAGTGCTTTGACTCTTGGTAGTCCTCTATGCAAAACTACTTTCACAGTCACTCTTTCAATTTATTGGTTTTACTAATGTTTATTCTCTTCAAAAAATGTTGTATACAATTTAGTTGCATCTCTATTGAATGCTACAATTTGGAGTTGGAAAAGGAGTATCTGTATTGAATGATACAATTCAGAACATTCTTTTCATCTCTATGTCCCGATTTTGTTTGTTCAAATCGTATTATCTATTTGGGTTTTCTCGTTTGTAATGCATTACTGCGACGTTGTTTGTAATGCATTATTGTTCCATGGTTTTTCAATTAATGTTTACGTTGTAATTCTTTTCGATGGGCTGCAATTGTAGTTTATGGTTGCTGAATGGATTTGCAAAAGAACATGAATGACTCACACCTTTATGGTGGGCTGAATTTGTTGTTTTCGGTGGGTAGAAAAATGGATTTCTAGTTCACTTATTGCATCAAAAAAATGGATATGGAGTTCATGTTGGGTAGCAAAATTGATTTGCAAAGAAGCAAGATTGGCTCACATCCTTATGGTGGGTTGCATTTGTATTTTATTTATTGCCCTATTACATATTATATGGCTCAACATTTGCTCACTTTATACTTTTGGCATATACGACCTTCTCATGTTACAATTTGTAGGATTTTGGCTATGTCCCGCTGATGTGATACATTTAACATATGGGTATATGGTGTTGAGTCAAAGAAATGAAGAAAATGCTATATCACAGGCGGTACCTGCAGCGAAAAAGTATAGACAATGCGGGATTGAGCCGGAATTTGAAGAGAAACTGGACATAATGTTTAAATGTATTGTCGCTACAGGAAAATTTACTTTCAACCCAAGTGAAAGAACCTTTTCAGGGATGCCAGATGAATTTACCCTTGAACCATTGACACCTGATGAAGATGTGCATAGCATTAATCAGAGAGATAAGGAGAACTCTAGCACAATAAAGAGACCCAAGGTTGCTAAGAAAAATAAAGAGAAAGAACATGTTTTGAGCACCTCCTTCGATCGTTTGATTGAAGCATTTGCAGCTCCACCTATCTCTGATGCAAGCATATTAGACTGTCTGAGGCTTTTGCATACTATTCCTGAAGTTGTTGCAGATAGGCGATTTCACGCACAGTGTGTGAAAAAACTTGAGGATTCAACTAGAATAAAAATATTNCTCTTGGTAGTCCTCTATGCAAAACTACTTTCACAGTCACTCTTTCAATTTATTGGTTTTACTAATGTTTATTCTCTTCAAAAAATGTTGTATACGATTTTGTTGCATCTCTATTGAATGCTACAATTTGGAGTTGGAAAAAGAGTATCTGTATTGAATGATACAATTCAGAACATTCTTTTCATCTCTATGTCCCGATTTTGTTTGTTCAAATCGTATTATGTATTTGGGTTTTCTCGTTTGTAATGCATTACTGCGACGTTGTTTGTAATGCATTACTGTTCCATGGTCTTTCAATTAATGTTTACGTTGTAATTCTTTTCGATGGGCTGCAATTGTAGTTTAGGGTTGTTGAATGGATTTGCAAAAGAACATGAATGACTCACACCTTTATGGTGGGCTGAATTTGTTATTTTCGGTGGGCAGAAAAATGGATTTCTAGTTCACTTATTGCATCAAAAAAATGGATATGGAGTTCATGTTGGGTAGCAAAATTGATTTGCAAAGAAGCATGATTGGCTCACATCCTTATGGTGGGTTGCATTTGTATTTTATTTATTGCCCTATTACATATTCTATGGCTCAACATTTGCTCACTTTATACTTTTGGCATATACGACCTTCTCATGTTACAATTTGTAGGATTTTGGCTATGTCCCGCTGATGTGATGCATTTAGCATATGGGTATATGGTGTTGAGCCAAAGAAATGAAGAAAATGTTATATCACAGGCGGTACTTGCAGCGAAAAAGTATAGACAATGCGGGATTGAGCCGAAATTTGAAGAAAAACTGGACATAATGTTTAAATGTATTGTCGCTACAGAAAAATTTACTTTCAACCCAAGTGAAAGTACCTTTTCAGGGATGCCAGATGAATTTACCTCTGAACCATTGACACCTGATGAAGATGTGCATAACATTAATCAGAGAGATAAGGGGAACTCTAGCACAATAAAGAGGCCCAAGGTTGCTAAGAAAAATAAAGAGAAAGAACATGTTTTGAACACCTCCTTCGATCATTTGATTGAAGCATTTGCAGCTCCACCTATCTCTGATGCAAGCATATTAGACTGTCTGAGGCTTTTGCGTACTATTCCTGAAGTTGTTGCAGATAGGCGATTTCACGCACAGTGTGTGAAAAAACTTGAGGATTCAACTAGAATAAAAATATTTATGACGCTTGAGCCTGAAATACGTCTTGAATATTTGCGGGTTTTGTTCGATGAATGATATTTTTTATGGATTCATTATGTATCAGCACTAATTGAACTTCTACTTATGTTGTTTTATTTTTAATATGTTTGTCATTCTATATGTGTCATTCTACATGTGTAATTTTTCTATATTCATTTTTATTATTAGCACAATTGTTAACATTTTAATTTGTTGGATAGTTGAATATTAATGTTTATATTTTAAATCATTTAGGATGGATCCACAACGTGAACGTTGTAGGAGAATGACATTTGCTACAGCCGTTGCGATATTGTTGTTGGATTATTACCAGCGTAACACTACTCGCATTCCCCGCATGACATCCACCTTTGTTGGAGATAGATGTGTTAGTGAAATGCTTTCGGGACATCCAATAAGATTCAGAAATATACTTAGAATGACGAGACCTATTTTTATGGATCTTCTGCACGAGTTATGTCTAAATCACAGCCTCCAGGGTTCAGAACCCTGTCTCGGGAGGTGTTGGCTATAACACTGTACATTCTGGCACAGAATGAGTCAATTCGAGGAGCTATGGAAAGATTTCAGCATTCATCTGAAACAATTAGTCGTTATTTTTCAAAAGGGATACAAACACTTGTTAGCTTAACAGCTCAAATAATTAAACCAGAGGATCCATCATTTGCTACCACTCCAGAACAAATTGCCAACGATCCTCGATATATGTCATATTTCAAGGTAATTGTCAGTGTTTTTATTTTGATACATGATATACTTTAATAATATTATTACTCTCTAATGGACAACTAAAAAGAATTGTATTGGTGTAATTGACGGTACACACGTTGATACCCGAATACCCAACCACGAGAATGTAACATACATCGGTCGTAGTGGTTCAACAACGCAAAATGTCATGGTCTTATGCGACTTCAACATGTGTTTTAGTTTTGTGGTTGCGTGCTGGAAAGGAAGTGCATATGACAGTCGAATTTTCTCCTTTGCCACAAGGAATAGATCGCAGTGTTTCCCTTACCCCCTATCAGGTTAGTTTTGTTTAGTAATTTGAATATGTGGGATTGTGCAATTTTTTATTAATATTGTTTCTCGTACCAGGAAAATATTATATGGTTGATGCAGGATATCCTATGCAAAGGGGATACTTGAAGCCCTACTCTGACACGAGATATCATCTTCCTGATTTTGAGCGAGCTAGTGGCACAGTTCGTGGCAGAAAGGAAATGTTTAATAAACACCACTCATCTTTACGCGAGGTAATTGAAAGAACATTTGGAGTTTGGAAGAAGAAGTGGGTCATCTTACGTGATATGTCGTCGTATCCTTTCCAAAAGCAGGTGTACATTGTGGTTGCAACAATGACACTACATAACTTCATCCGAAGACTTTCCTCGCAATCAGATACAGACTTCAGTATGGCTAACAATGATGAACTCAATATTTTCGAGCAACCAACAGGACATGCGGGGGGGGGGCATTCATTACCTGAGGAGGATATAGAATCTAATGATTTTGAAGATCAAGATGCTGAAAGTTTAGCTGATATGATTGCTTTAAGGGAGTCTATCACAGATGCTATTTGTGACTGTTGATCTACCAAGTTTTCTTTTAATAAGATTATAGGTTTATATTCATACGCATTTAATTTTGATTTTTTTTTTAAAATACCTTAAGCTGACATTTCATTCTTTTGTTATTTTCACAGTTATATCAACATGACCTCCAGAATATCAGGTACAGACAGAGGAATTTTGTGTTATTGTGGACTACCGTCTCCGTTGCTAACGTCAAGTAAGGAGCATAGCTTTGGGAGGCAGTTCCATGGTTGTGTCAGGGGTGTTTCAGCTCGTTGTGGTTTCTTTCGGTGGGCTGATAGTCTCTCATATTACACTGACAGTAGTCATGCCAGCAGTCATGTGAATCCGATGTTTTCTTCGGCTGACAGTGCATATGAGGACCAACGTAGCCAGAGTCTTAAGTTGAATATTTTAATATTTCTCTTTGTTGTTGTACTTGTATTTGTCCTTTTTTTAGTTCTCTTGGTACTCATTAAAGTGTGAGAACTATATGGTATCTTTTAGAATTGATCTGTGATTATCGTATGTTTCTGCACCATATTTTTTTTTTATCAATAAGCTATTCTTAATAAGCTGCCCCAAACAGTTTTATCAGACATGGGCAGAAATGTCATTTAACTACTAATAAGCTAGTCTAAATAAGCTGCGCCAAACAGGAATCCAGATTATTTTGATAATCAGTAAATTATTAGATTATCAGAATAATCTGCTTATCAGCAGATTATAAATAATCCACAGCTACGCCAAACAGAGCCTAACTCTCTTCTTTCTTCATTTGCGGATCAAAATTCTATTTAGATTCTACAAAATAGAACCAAGAAAAAATTATTATTTTCGTTTAAGATTAAAACAAAAATTGATTATGTGATAGCATTATAACAAAATCTTAACGATCACACATCCATTAAAAATATACAGTTCAAATAACTAGAAAAACAAGTTCATTATACTTGATGGAACAAAAAATACGCTCAAGCGACTATAGAGCACTATGAATATTAACAAAATGCTGTCTATTAAGAATATCCTGGACCAAAAAAAAAACAATTATACATATGGAAAACAGAAAATTGCATAGCAACAAAGTGACATACTCATAAGACACATTTCTCTTAATACAATGGAGTCCAACTCACCCAACTTGAAGGCCTGATGGCTACATCAGTGACCAAAGAAGAATAAGAACTAGGGCTCTTTTGGTGAAACAAATCAAATTATGCAACCATTATAAAATAAAAATTAAAAAGGTAACTTGTATGGTAGGCTTATTTGAAGAGCACAACATTACCCTTTCAGGAGGAACACCCCATAATTTAGCAAATTCTTTGACAATCAATGACCGACTTTTAAATGTGGGCAAGAAACCCATGAAAAAAATAACAATAATAAAACATTATGGGGGAAAAATAAGTAATTTAACTAGATTATCTATTTTTAGTTAATCTTTAAGAGAAAATTACATACCTAGCATACAATTCTTATGTATTATGTAAATACATTAGAATTGTGTGCCTTAAAATTTCTGTTGCTGGTGCATCATGGAGTGCTTTGTCATGTCTCTCTCTCCTTATTGGAGAACTCATAGCAAATTTATTCGAAGGAAATAAATACGCATTAATATTATGATTACTTTTTATAAAAATAAAAGTTAGAATCTTGCTTTGTAATTGTTGTGAAGTCGGAGTATCAAAACCATCTTCTCCAATTTGTTCATTATTGAAAACTGCTTGAGACCGGATAGAACAGCAATATCCCAACAAGAGACACTAAATAACACATCAAGCTTGTGTTGCCTTCCAAAATTAAGAGTAAAAATAATCATATTAGACAACTTTTTATATTTTTATCTTAAAATGGTTGCAAACTTGTGTTGCATTCTAAAATTAAGAGTAAGCATAATCATCTTAGGCAACTTTTTATATTCTTATCTTAAAATGGTTACAAACTTGTGTTGTCTTCCAAAATTATGAGTACGAATAATCATCTTATGTAACTTTTTATATTCTTATCTTAAAATAGTTACAAACCTGTGTTGCCTTGAGTAACAATAACACATTATTTAACATGTGGGACCATATATTCTTTCATTATAGAAGTTCAAGATAGGATAAAAAGGTCTTTTCTTCAATTAAGATCAAGGTTTAGGTTTTTTAAAGTTGAGGATTAAATACAGAAAAATCAAAATATAACAACCTAAATTAATCCATGTACCCAAGCATAACCCTGAAAACACCATGGCTCCCAGGAAATATGAAATTAATATATAAAAACCTAAATCTATATTCAATCACTAACTGTCCAACCACCTGAAACATGCTGGCATATTAGACAACCAATGTATAATGACATGCATCCCAATAGTTTAAAAATCAAGTCTATCTTCACCGAATGGAAACTTTTAATATGCTGCACACTGAGATAAAGTTAATTAGCAGTCATTCCTTCTCAAGCTTACTTAACCACTTAATTATGCGCTGAATGTTTTCAAAAGCAACTCAAGGGTACTTAACCTCCTCTTTTGATTTGGGCTTGATTTGACTCGGATTGTACCTGTTTCTATATTGTTGTGTCCGTCTCGTCGAGAGATCAGTTTGACTTTAAGTTTGCTAAAATTAAAATTCTAAATGAATTTTATTGAAGTTTGAGTGTTTCTTGTTAAAAATTTAACTTTAAGATTCAAGCCAAATGCTAAGAATTGTGTTGGATGATAAAAATTTGTTAATGATGTATCAAGAATGGTATAATAATAATAATTTTAAAAAATAAAATAGTTTATCAATATTTATAAGGAATTGAATATAATTAAAGTGTGAACATAAAAAATTATGGTAATATGTTAATATAAAGTTATAAACATTAAGAAAGCTAAAACAATAATAAATATGCTATAAAATAGAAATAAATCAATAACATATTCTATATCCTTCCCCCTTATTTTGTGCGTACACCGCACACAACTATGTGTGCGGTATCCAATGGAAAGATGACACCTGGAACAGTGACCCCCACAACTTAAAAAATTAAATTAAGGCATGCTTACGGTGCGACTCGACCCGAATCAGGCCCGAAACAGGTAAAAGTTAACAGCGCGTCTGAAAGAAAGTTTATTTCATCGGAAAACCAAATGACGCCCGAGCGAGGAGAACACGGAGCACCTTCATTCGATCTTTATCCCATCTTTTAGGGTTTTTGAACTAGAAAAACTTAGGGTTTTAGAGTTGTTGTTGGAAACCGAAGAAAACCCAGTGAGAATGGAGACGGAAGAGCCATTGATAATGGAAACCGAAGAGGGATCGACAATGCAGGTCGAGAAACACAAGAAAAAGAAAGGGAAAGAGCGAAAGAAGAAGGAAATCCAAGAGGGTTCATCCTGACAATTTTTATTTTGATGTTTTTGAGTTATACATAAATGCACACAAATTTACCTTAAAAAAACTAACATAAAAATGTAATAAACCTTGTTATTTAATTGTAATACCAAACCAATCACTACTTAACAATACCTTAAATCTTACATGAGTACTACAAAAATAATATTATAATAATAACAGAATACAGTGGAAAAACTACCAGAATATAACCTTAATACTACACCAGAATATAACCTTAATAAAATTAATACTTGAATACAACTGAAAAACTTCTATAATATACCCATGATACATAATACAATCATAATACTACAGTAATAATACCATAATAACACAAACACTCTTGAAAGTCTAAAATGCATAATACTACAATAATACAATCATAATAACACCAGAATAAATCCATGATAAAACCTAAATAAGACCCAATGATATCAGAAAAAACAATATCAACCACAATAATGCCAGAAAGATAATACCATTACGACAACTTAAACCCTAAAAGATAACACCTACAAATTAACTTAGCAATCAAATAATATAGTAATCACACCATCTGAGCTCAGCAATACTATCATTTGGAAGCCATTAATAGCAGCACCCAGAACAAAGAAAGAACTATACCTGAGGAATGCTTCCGGACGCAGCTAATAATCCAAGCTGATTGCCATCATTCTCGCAATCGTTTTGAGATTCCATATCCATTTTATGCGGTGTCCGCACAGAATAAGAACTCTGCCCAACCACTCGAATACGAACAAAAAAAAAAAAACTACATCCATAAACCGGAAAAGACACCAATAATCTTTGGTGAGATCGAAAATGTCAAAATTTTGGATTTGGCGGGATTCCATAGATCCAAATATACGTTTTTTTTCCGGTTATTGGGCACGGTTCTGGCCGGGTCACGTATTCAACTTATTTCTCTTCACTGAGGGCCCACCATTACACGTGTTCCTTTTTAATTCGGTACCGCATGAAGAGTACATGCGGTCGTCAGACAGAATAATTTTTCCTTTGCTTGATGGGCAGCACTGCGAGGCATATTCATTAAAAGAAAAAGAAAAAAAGAATAAAAGAAAAAGGAAAAAGAAAAATGAAAAAAAAAACTGGATAAATACTAAATTTGGAGTGCATATTTTCCTCGTTTATCCTTTCTCCTTTCCTGTTTGCTCTGAGTCGCTTTTCCGCCATTCTACCCAATTTATCTCATCAATCAATTCCCGTCCCCTCTGCTCAGTTGCCCCAAGGCATTGTAGCGATTCATCGCACCTGTTCTCACTCTGTGTCCGGAATTCTTCATCGGCGTTTTTGGGAGAAAGGATTTGTAATTTGGGACACAAAGGCTGAAATGACGAAGGTGCCGCTGCCACCGTCGCCGACTGGCTTTGTGACCTACGAGCCGGAGCACGTCATGAACTATAGGGGTGGATCAGTGCTGGGGAAGAAGACCATTCTGAAGAGCGATCACTTTCCTGGATGCCAGAACAAGCGCCTCACTCCCCAGATTGACGGCGCTCCCAATTACAGGCAGGTCTGGTCTCATTTCTCTCTCTTCAAACTCTTTGAGGTTTGGTTGGCTCTTGCTTTAGTTTCCATCTTTCTGTGTCCGTTTTTATTGCGATTACTGCGATGAGGCGGTCTTTTTTGTTGCCTAACGATTCAATCTGCATGCGAACGTTACTGTGACTCTGTGAGAAGGTTGCATCGGATGCAAGGGCATTCTTGTAACGCGTATGCTTGCATGTAGAGCGGTGCAGATTTACTTACGGACTTTTTGTGACTTTTTATCAACGTAGAACTTTGATTTAGGGAGTTTTGTGACATGTTATGATGGGACTAACTATTCTTTGCTCTGGTTATGCGGTTTTTGTGGGCTATTCCGGATCGATAATTCCACTATGGTTTGGTTTATGTTGAGCAAAGGGATGTTAATGCTGATTGAGTTTTCTTTATTGTCTTTTGAAGGATTATCTGTTGTGTTGCACGAGAATTGTGTTGAATATCTGTACAACGTAATCATGAAGTAATGGAAGGTTTGTTAGCTAATGAAGACTTGCTAGCTAATGAGAGTTAAGGTTGTACTTCCGGTCATCCAGTACGAGTGATGCATTTTCTTTAATTAGACGTAGTCTCTCACATAAAGAGATTGTTGAGAATTGTATATAGTTTAGGGTTTCCGATATAGATGGTGTAAGTGTCTCAAGAGTCGGGGTAGACCAAAACAAGGGACTTGATAAAACGAATGGCATGACAGACAATGTTCCTTCATTTTGTCTCCCCTTTGAGCTTGATCCCATCACCACCAAGCTCATTTACCTCATTTTTTGGCTCTTCCTCAGCTAGCCCTTCCCACACAATGACACGAGGCATTGTTCCCACATGTAGCAATCTTTCCCATCACTACTTTCCCCTTCTTGCCTCATATCTCCAGTATCTGACAAGTTACTGAAGAGCGAGACCATCTCCAAGGTAGTATGACTTGAATTCTCTAAACGTTACATTCATACTCACAAACAATCTCTTCTCTATTGAACTACAACAAACATACCCTTTATGGGTGAGGTAGCAGAATAACCCACGAAAACAAACTTCATAGCTCCGGGATCCAGCTTCCTTATTGATGATTTATTATCCTTCACAAAACATGCACAGTCAAATATCTTCAATAGGAGGATCTCGTCATTATCTCCTTTCAACAACTCACAAGGAAATTGTCATTCCAACACTCTTGAAGACATTCTGTTGATCAATTGATCGACTGTGAAAACTGTTTACCCACACAATGCTTTGGGATATTCATCGAGATTATCATGCTTCGGGCTACCTCTGAAAAATGCCTATTCATCTTCTCTGTTACTCTGTTTTGTGTCGGTGTGTATGGACATGTGGTTTGATGATGTATCCCTTGGACTAACAGATACTCCCCAAATGTCTTGTTGGTGTATTTCATCCTATTATCAGACTTCAATACATTTACTACTACATTGTATTCTGTTTGAATCGCACTGTGAAAATATTTAAAGCAGTCAAAAACATCACTTTTGTTTCTCATCTGACATAACCAAGTAACACGAGAAAAAAATCAATAAAAATCACAAAATATCTTCAGTCATTCAAAGATGTTGTTGAACAAGGTCAACATACATCTAAATGCATCAAATCAAAAAACACAAGAACTCATATCAAAACTATTAGAGCTCCCGATAAGCTTACTAAACACACAAGCATCACACATAAGTTTTTGCTTTTTTTTCATACAAATACGAATACAAACGACTCAATAGACTAAGCGAAGGCTGTCTCATGCGCTTGTGATGTAACAACAACACATCTTTCACACTCTTCTCAGATCCTCCTGCTCCAATACTCTTTACCTTGAATGTCAAGGCTGAGTCTATCCCTTCTCTATCCAAGTATCAGAGTCCATTATATCACGTGTCAGTCAAAAGTCTCTCGTGAGTTCTCTTCTCTTGAAAGATCATCTTATGAATATCAAATGAAACAACACATTTTAGCTGGACTATAATGGCACAAATTGATAAAATATTCACGGGAAAGGAAGAAGCATGCAAAATATTATACAGTCATAAAATTGGTACACCTCATTGTACTAATACCAAGCACATGCTGTGTTGTACCATCAATTGTTTGAATACTCTATGGAACTACTAGATGAGTATAGAAAGAGTACTAACTAGCAGTATCAGCCACATGCCGAGATGCACTAGAATTTATTACCCATTTTGATGATCTTGTAGTGAATATAGAGACAAGAGCATGTGTATCACAAGTATCTTTGTCTGAGTGAGCGTGAGTAACAGTGTTTCCCTTGGATAATGATAAGATAGATGCATCCTCAATCACATCACATGCCGCTCTGCTTTCCCTTCAACATCTCCAAGAACTCGTGATCCTCATCAGTAAAGACCACACGTTTCTCCCTCAGTCCTCACCACCATTAGATTTGTCTGATAGCCTCCTCTTCCACCTCTTTGGCCCACAAAACCATGACCATGGCCTCTAGATTGTCCACATTCACCTGTCTCTCTCTCCTTAGGTAACTTTTGACAAGCCTTACTCAGATGTCTAAATTCTCAACAGTTGTAGCACTTGCGGGTCTCTCTCTAGGCACCTGTCATACCTAAGCTCGAGCAGCCAAAATCGATCGCATATCTGGAAGTCCACACAGATGATAGTGTAATCTCATGCGACTCTCCTCATGTACCATCGCGGTGATGTTCTCATCCAGTAAAGGAATCATTTCCTGGGCTAGGAGGATCGATCTCCTCTTATGAAAGGTCGGATTTAGATGAGCCAGAAACTGCACAGTCCTCATGAGGTTATGTTCTCAAGATCTTGCCACAGTCGCTCCATTTCTATGAAGTAATCTTGAATTGGTCTATCACGTTGTACCACAACCACTGTCATGTTAAATTTGAAACACCCTCATGTGTTTCTCAATCCTAGCATATGTTTTTTTAACTTTGCCCATATATAATTCACCTTTCAAATGTCGTCCACTGATGAGGAAATCATTGGAACCATCAAGTTGAGAAGCCAAGTGTAAAGTAAGGCATGCGTGGTCCTCCACCCATCCACTTCAGTACTATTACCCACTGGCTCAGCCTTGACTCCCATAAGATATCTCTGTAGTCTCTTCACTACTATAGCAGTCTCGATCCAATGCGACCAACTCAGATACGTGACTCGTACATCAAACTTCAAATGTACAGAAGGGAGATTTAGCTTCACCTGCATCGAAGCACGTGTTGAGGTAGTGGTTCACATCAAAACGCTAGCTCCCTATATGAGTTCGATCAAGACCTTCAAAATCTCATAATCTATCTTCCCCAAAAGCCGCTATCCTTTACCTACAACACCATCTCCTTCTGACATCCTTAATCACAAGGAATCAAGCCTAGATCATACACGAATTCCTTCCTATGCCCCGCAACCAAGACCAGTCCGTAGCTTTACTGCCCTGCTCCTTCCGCTCTTGGTCACGTACGAAGCCTCCTCGCCTTTTCCGTCATCTTTTGTCGCATTAGAGCCATAACTGTACATATGTCCGAGATCCTTCCTTCTCAGTTTCATGAGGACAACTCAACTGAAGTCGGAATCCTTTCGCCTCCTTGCGCATAATCAAAGCCGTTTGCACTCCCTCTGTCGTTAGAATCCTACGAAACTATAAGATCTCTCCCTTGTGCGTCGAAGTTGCTCCATTGTTCACCGCTCCAAGCCCTTGGCCTCACGCGCGATCCTGCTCTTCCCTAAAGACGCCGTTCACTCCTTCGCACTCGACCCAAACTCTTGTCGTTCTCCCCACATTGAAGTCATAGTCCTTGCTCTCTTGTGACACAAAACAACTGAAGCTTTGCAAAATTCCCTCCTCGTTCCGCACGACTCTGTCGATCGCACGCCACAATAGAGTCGATTTCACGCTTTTGTTCACGCTAGCTGTTCAAATCGTCCTCCTATCTCTAGCAATCGAAGCCTTTGCTTGCCAAGTTAATGGGAAAGCAACGAAGGAATCGATTCATACAGAGACCACCGCGCGTGAGCCCTTCACACCTCTCGACATCGAAGACTGTCATTCCTCCTCTCCTGCCCGAATCCCTAACGATATAGTTGGGCTTAGCAGTGGCAGTATATTTGTTTTTGTGAAGTATTAGACTTCAATGTTGGAAGAAATTGTGATGATTTAAAACCTTGTACTTCATTTACTTCTTTATTTGACCAATTAAGATGTTAATTTATATTGTGAGAACATGTAAGATCCGTGATGATATTGTCTCAGTCAACAAATGGTTTGAATCACATATTGATTTCATAGATGACAATATTGTTCATGAGGTTGAGTGTAAATAAATAGGGAAATACACTTTTCAAGAGTGTATAATTAGATAACTTTAGAGTGACAGACTAAAAT
>NEWO01000056.1:177529-189408 GCA_003013225.1 Phalaenopsis aphrodite | reverse complement strand
AAAGTCGGGATCAAGTTTTTGGCGTCGTTGCCGAGAAAACAAAGAAAAGTTATAAAATTTTTCAAAAAAAAGTTTTTAGAAAGCAAAATTTCTATTCTTCTAAAGTCTTATTTAAAATTAAAGATGTATTATAGGAATATTGTAGTGCTGTTTTTATATTAAGCTCTTGTTTGTGTGTTTTTATTTTTATTTTTATTTTATGTGTTTTATAGTAATTTATTTGTAGTTCAGATTCCATAGGACTCGTGCCTTACGATTATGAATTACTAAGAATTATTAGAAAAATTAAAAAAATAAAAATTACTGAAAAATTTCAAAAAATGAGAAAAAAAATTAATCAAATTGTTGAAGAGTTTAGACCTTTAAGAGATTATGCAAACCCTACAGTGGACGAACTTCATTGTAGTATTCAAAAAACCGCTGTAGTGGCTAATTCATTTGAACTTAAACTTGCTATTATCCAAATAATATTATATAATCAGTTTGGGAGAGCACCAATTGAATATCCAAATTTATATATTGTCAATTTTCTAAAATTGTGTGCTAAATTTAAATATGATGGTGTATCAGATAATGCTATAAGTCTTATATTATTTCCTTTCTCCTTGAGGGATAAAACTAAGATATTGTTACATTTGTTCTCATCTGGATCTATCAGAACTTTGGATGATTTAGTGCAGAAATTGCTTGCTAAATATTTTTTACTATAAAAAACTGCGAAGCTTAGAAATAATATTATATTTTTTTGTCAGTTTGAAGGAGAATCTATTTATGAAACAGGAGAATAATTTAAACAATTCTTAAGTGTCCACACTATGCTATACTAGATTGATTAATAATTCAAATTTTTTATAATGAATTAGCTGAATCTCTTATAATTATTATTAATGTCGTTGGTGGTAGCTCATTGATGTCAAAACCATTTAATGACACTTATGCTTTAATTAAAAATATAATTACAAATAATTTTCAATGGTCTTCTGAAAGGTTAAACTTAAGAGAGTAGCTAATGTTCATGAAATTGATTCTTTTACCATGTTAGCAAATCAAATTGCTGCAATTTCAAGAAAGTTAGACTAATTTAGAATGAATTTTTCTCAACCAATTTCCACGATTGAAGAGAATTTATCAGACAAATTGGTAGATTCTTAAGCATTATTATAAACTTTAAATGCCATAAACAACAAACATAATAACTCGTATTCAAACTATTATAACCCAGGTTGGAAGAACCATCATAACTTTAACTGAAATAATACTTCGGGTGGTAATAATCAACAATAGGGGAACAACCAAGTAAACACATTAGGATACTGGAACAACCAAGGGAATAGTAATTATAGGTCTATTTATCCTCTAGGTTTTAACAGTAATCCACAATTTAAGGAGAAGAAGTTATCTATAGAAGAATTGATGTTACAAATGAGAAATCAATTATAAAGTCAAGGAACTATAATTAGAAATATTGAGAATGAGTTGAGAGAAATAACAAATTCATTAAGTAATAGATCCCAATGAAACACTTCTTAGTAATACAAAAGTAAATTCGAAAGACCAGAATAAAGAGTAAGTAAAAGCCGTTCAACTAGAAGCAGAAGAGAATTGAAAGGTAAAATTCAGAAAGAAACTGAAGTAGAGAGAGAAGAGATTAAAAAATCAAAAGAGGACGTTCCAAAAGGTTTGGAGAGACCTATTTCTCCACTTAAAGTTGACTTTGAAAAAACCACCACCTCCATTTCCTCAAAGGCTCCGACAACAGAAGTTTGATAAAAAAAATTCAAAATTTATGGAAATTTTTAAGAAACTTATAATTAATATTTCATTTGTTGAAGTTCTAGAACAAATGACAAGTTTTGTGAATTTTATGAAGGATATTCTTAATAAGAAAATGAAACTCAAAGATAATGAGACTGTTGCACTTAGTGAGGAGTGCGGGGCTATAATTCAGAAAAAGTTTTCTGAAAAGCTTAAAGATCCTGGTAGCTTTACAATTACATGTGCAATAGGAGATATTTTATTGGAAAATTTTATGTGGTTTAGGTGCAAACATCAACCTTATGCCATTATCAATATTTAAAAAGATTGAGATTATGAGAAATATCCCATGCTACTGTAAATCTGCAATTAGCAGATCGTTCAATAACCTATCCTAAAAGAGTTATAGAAGATGTCCTAGTGAAAGTGAATCAATTTATTTTTCCTATTGATTTCATTGTACTAGATATGAAAGAAGATAAGGAGATACCTATCATTTTACGGAGACCTTTCCTAGCCACAGGAAGAGCAATGATAGATGCGTAGAATAGAGAATTAACAATGCACATCAATGATCAAACAATTACATTTAATATTTTCAAATCAATGAAATACCCTGATGAATGTTGTAGAATGTATGTAATAAAATATTTAAATGAATGTCATTTCTAAACATCTTATGAAGAGAAATATGAAATGAAAGAGTTGAAACACGAGCAAGAATATAAATTAGATCAATATGAAGATTTATATAAGAAAGATTCAAATTATGTTCGAGAAAGTTTTAAAATTTTGGACACGATAGAGAAAAGATAAATCCTAAACATAAGTATTAAATATATAAGCCATAGGTAATTAGGATTAGGCCTGCCGTTGAAAGGAGATGCCAAATCCACATAAGGAAGGTCGTTCGGTCCTCAGAATTCCTGTATGAACTGATCCAGACTGCAAAAGTTTCACTATGCCCGATCTAGACATGGAAGTGGTCGCAAAGATCACAAAATGGGTCTCATGCAGGGAAGCTTTCTTGTCACTAGGGCTTGTTGGGCTCTTGTCACTAGGGCTTGTTGAGAATTTTACCGTTGTAACCTTTCCACTTGCATATGCACATATTCTTTAAGAAGATCTAGGATCATTTTTAGTCAATTTCCATTTACATATCCCTCCCCATCCTTCCATACATCCATCCGTTTCAAGAACAATATAGGCGTTTTCAGGAGGAATTTCTAAATCAGGCAATTTTTGAACCAAATTTTTGATTTTTTTAATAAGCTCCCAATCATGATCTTTTAACATTTTATCTCCGTGTGGAGGTGTTTTCTGGTATAGTGGCCCTAAGAGGATTCCGAGATTCGGGATATAGCTTCGAGCGTAATTAAGAATACCAAGTCAGGACCTCATTCCTTGCTTTTCCTTTAATTTTTCATTAGGAAAATCAACTATCTTCCTAATGATATCGGGTTGAAGCTTGATTTTTCTTCTCTCAATAACAGCTCCCAAGAACTCAATTTCATTGACTGCTATTTTCATTTTTGTCATGGATAACACCAATCCTTCTGCTTCCACGATTGCAAGAAATTTTTCCAAGGGCTCCTTGTGTTCAGATTCATTTTTGCTGAAAATAATTATATAATCAATATATACAGCAAGGAAATTAGAGCATTTGTTAAAGCAAAAATTCATTTTTCTTTGAAAAAAAGCTGGTGCATTTTTTAATCCGAATGACATCACTAGTCATTCATATAATCCGGTTGGTGCAATAAATGTTGTCCATTCAATAGATTCAGGATGCATAGCGACCTAATGAAATCCGCTTTTCAAGTCAAATTTAGAATAAATTTGACTATTGCTTATCTTTTTTAGTAATGTATTGATATCGGGTAATGAATATTGATCCTTATGAGTATTATCATTTAGAGATCTATAATTGAATACAAGTCATTCCTTTCCACCTGTTTCCTTACCCGACTTCGGGTCGACTGATGTCCCTGAATTGACAATTATAGCCATCGTTCTGTGTCTACTCTTACTTGGTCTTATTACCTTCAGTTGTAAGAGAGCCTCAATATGCTTCTTAAATTGTTCTAGCATGGTAGGGGTAACATGCTTAAGAGGCTTATCCTGTATTGTAAGATCAGGATTAATAATATCAATTTTACAAGTTACCTTATTTTTAGTCCAATGTCTCTGAGGATTTTCCCCTATATATCCATTTTCCTGCAGCTTGTTGAATAGAGCCTTGAATCTTCTAACAAAAAAATTTTTATTGTTATCAATTATATTAGAATAAAGCGATTCAGGCTGTAGTTCATTATAGAGATCATGGTCAATTTCCAATTCAGTGATCTGTTTGGCTGTAACTTCCACATCAACCGTAGTGTCAACATGTGTGATGTCTTTATAGAATGTAACTGTGTTTCCTTCTATTCGCATGCCCCCATGCATGCTTCTTATAAAGTTACATCCTATTAATATTTGAATACCATCATTAATTTCCATAGGAAGAGAATAAATTAATGGTATTCTAAAACTATGCTCGGATATGTATATTCTGCCATCCTTCATTTTTTTAGCAGAATTCGTGATAGAGTTAACTCCACTAAATGTAACTTCATTTTTTAATTCTTCAAGTACCTCTTTTTACCCTTATCTCTTAGGGTAAGTTCCTGCAAATCTTCTGATAATTGTTTTTCAATTTCTTGCTGAAGTTGTTACTTGAGCCTTCTATTTTCTTCAACCAAATATTCTGTGTATTTAACTAGTTCATGAATTAAATTATCCTTTGATTGAAATTGTAGTAAGGATAATTCATTCTGAACCGTTATTGCCAAATAAAACTTGACACAAGGTGGACAAGCAGTTAATTTGCATATTACGCATAACAAAACAGTTAAAAGTCAGTATTCTCGCTGTTCCTACTGCTTTATCATTACAAATTCTATCATGAGAATACATTGCGTAATATGCAAATTAACTGCTTGTCCACCTTGTGCCAAGTTTTATTTGGCAATAACGGTTCAGAAGAAATTATCCTTACTACAATTTCAATTAAAGAATAATTTAATTCATGAACTAGTTAAATACACAGAATATTTGGTTGAAGAAAATAGAAGGCTGAAGGAACAACTTCAACAAGAAATTGAAAAACAATTATCAGAAGATTTGCAAGAACTTACCCTAAGAGATAAAGGTAAAAAAATTGTAACACTTGAAGAAGAAGATGATTCAAATGAAGAACAGAGAATGAAAATGTTTTCTGAGATATTGAAGGAACAAGTATTAAAGACTCCAAAAAGAATCATCAACAAGTTATTCAATCTAACAATTACTTTTGAAATCCTAGGTATTAACATATTCAAATTAAAGGGGATATTGGATACAGGAGCAACATCATGCTGTGCAAGTATAAGCGCCGTCCCAAAAGAGGTACTTGAAGAATTAAAAAATGAAGTTACATTTAGTGGAGTTAACTCTATCACGAATTCTGCTAAAAAAATGAAGGATAACAGAATATACATATCCGAGCATAGTTTTAGAATACCATTAATTTATTGTCTTCCTATGGAAATTAATGATGATATTCAAATATTAATAGGATGTAACTTTATAAGAAGCATGCATGGGGGCATGCGAATAGAAGGAAACACAGTTACATTCTATAAAGCCATCACACATGTTGACACTACGGTTGATGTGGAAGTTACAGCCAAACATATCACTGAATTGAAAATTGACGATGATCTCTATAATGAACTACAACCTGAATCGCTTTATTCTAATATAATTTATAACAATGAAAATTTTTTTGTTAGAAGATTCAAGGCTTTATTCAACAAGCTGCAGGAAAATGGATATATAGGGGAAAATCCTCAGAGACATTGGCTTAAAAATAATGTAACTTGTAAAATTGATATTATTAATCCTGATCTTACAATACATGATAAGCCTCTTAAGCATGTTACCCCTACCATGCTAGAACAATTTAAGAAGCATATTGAGACTCTCTTACAACTGAAGGTAATAAGACCAAGTAAGAGTAGACACAGAACGATGACTATAATTGTCAATTCAGGGACATCAGTCGACCCGAAGACGGGTAAGGAAACAGGTGGAAAGGAATGACTTGTATTCAATTATAGATCTCTAAATGATAATACTCATAAGGATCAATATTCATTACCCGATATCAATACATTACTAAAGAAGATAAGCAATAGTCAAATTTATTCTAAATTTGACTTGAAAAGCGGATTTCATTAGGTCGCTATGCATCCTGAATCTATTGAATGGACAACATTTATTGCACCAACCGGATTATATGAATGACTAGTGATGCCATTCGGATTAAAAAATGCACCAGCTTTTTTTCAAAGAAAAATGAATTTTTGCTTTAACAAATGCTCTAATTTTCTTGCTGTATATATTGATTATATAATTATTTTCAGCAAAAATGAATCTGAACACAAGGAGCACTTGGAAAAATTTCTTGCAATCGTGGAAGCAGAAGGATTGGTGTTATCCATGACAAAAATGAAAATAGCAGTCTGAAATTGAGTTCTTGGGAGCTGTTATTGAGAGAAGAAAAATCAAGCTTCAACCCCATATCATTAGGAAGATAGCTGATTTTCCTAATGAAAAATTAAAGGAAAAGCAATGAATGAGGTCCTGACTTGGTATTCTTAATGACGCTCGAAGCTATATCCCGAATCTCAGAATCCTCTTAGGGCCACTATACCAGAAAACACCTCCACACGGAGATAAAATGTTAAAAGATCATGATTGGGAGCTTATTAAAAAAATCAAAGATTTGGTTCAAAAATTGCCTGATTTAGAAATTCCTCCTGAAAACGCCTATATTGTTCTTGAAACGGATGAATGTATGGAAGGATGGGGAGGGATATGTAAATGGAAATTGACTAAAAATGATCCTAGATCTTCTTAAAAAATATGTGCATATGCAAGTGGAAAGTTACAACGGTAAAATCAGCTATCGATGCAGAAATCCATGCCTGCATGGAGAGTTTGAACTCCTTGAAAATCCACTACCTAGGCAAACCTGAGATTATTCTTAGAACAGATTGTCAAGCCATAATTTCCTTTAAAATAAAACAACTCAAAATAAATCATCCAGAGTTAGATGATTGGCTTTCACAGATTTCATCAACGGATTGGGGATCGTCGTATATTTTGAACATATAGACGGAAAGAACAATGTTCTTGCCGACTCACTTTCCAGACTAACATTTATTTTAATTGTAGATCAAGAAGAAATTGCTAAATCTCTATTTGCAGGAGAAGAATGGATGCATGAAGCTCAAACTCTAAAGGGAAGAATTCTATCAGAGAAGATGAATATTCAGAGATTGCATCAAACACTTATCAATGGACGCGAAAAGGGATACATGATCGTCGATGGAACCACAACATTCCAGACAAGCGCCTTGAACGTTACAAACTGCGACATGAATGGATGCAATAGCAGAAGAATAGAATGAGGGAATTCAATCGAAGTTAACCTAGTTCTTTTGATCTCCCAAATATTCCCAAAGATGCCAGCGATCTACACTGAGAATTACTATGGGAAAATTTTGACTTCCCAATATTTGCAGATGCTCATGACAAACTCAGAGGAGCTGCCAGGCGTATTGAGTCAGATCAAGCTAATAAAGTACTTGAAAAACTCAGGATTCTTCAGAGGATGTACGAAAATAAAGTCGCCTACTGCAAGAGCAATTCAAGCAAAAATAATGCATGGAGTGATTCTTCCAGACGTCAAAATATTGGAGAATCGTCTTGACAGCCTCATCAGCGTTACAGCATAGGTGGTTTACCAAGGCCTGGAAAAAGAAGTGTGATTTCCAGGATGTATATTCGATAAGATCTTTTCTCGTATACATATGTATTTTCGTCTGTATTGTCGTCCGTATTGTATTGCACTATGTCTAAAACGTTAGCATCTTGTGGAGCTGTAGTGAGCCCACAATTATTATTATCAGTCGGCCAGGTTGACCATTATGTGTGTGAGTGGGTACGGAAAAGATGCCATACCAACTTTCCGCCCACAGTTTTCTTCTTTCCGGCCCGTGGTTTTGGCTAGTGGAATTCATCTTTTTCTAAGATAAAATCCTAACCGTCCACGCTTTATGGGAATGATTCCCCCCTAATATGGCCACGTTATAGTGTCGGTTTGGTTTTGATTTCTATCTTCGTCTTTCTCTCTATATAAGGAAGACTAATGTATGAGCTGCAGTCAGTCTGGTCTGAAGTGAAGTGTCTACTTCTCTTATTTTGTGAGTGTTTCTAATATAATCTGTTCAAGTTTTATGCAAGTTTATTTCTTTTATTAAGTTCTGTTTTTCGGCTATAAGTTCTTTGTGACCCCCAAGCCGGCTAATGTATGAGTTGCAGTCACTCTGATATCAAATGAGCCCAACAAGCCCTAGTAAAATTGTCACCAGGGCTCCTAGAAGTTGTTTAGGAAGGAGATTTAGTGGGGAGGTGATTGTGAAATAACAAGAGATGATAATGGTGGCGACTGATGGCGTTTGGAGAGAGATAAATGATGCTCGACAATTTTCTTGGCTGAAAACAGGAAAGATAGTGTTGAAAAGGTGATGCATGAATGTCAAGGAGGTTCACCACTTGTTTCTGTACAACATATAGACACGTCTCTTGCAGAAAGAAAATGATACGACACTGCATTTGGTTAGAAATCACTTTGAAGAGCAGAAATCGGATATAACTCTCCCAATTCATAAAATCAGAAAAACTACAATTCCAAACAATCTAGTGCAACATAATAAAAGTCCTAATTAGAAATTAGAGAAATAGGAAATGATAAGAAATTTATGAAACAAAAGAAGGAAACTTGCTGAAAATAAATGAAAGGAAATAAAATAAAATAAAATAAAAATAGAAAGGCTTGTTTGGTTAGCTGGACGTCCGTAGTCATAGGAAGCTTTGGTCTCATGATACGAAATTCCACAATTCGTGAGTCGCTGGAGTTCCAGCTACGGTTCCCACTAAGCTCCCGAGTCACAAATGTTCATTCATATGGGATTTATTTTAGGCAAAAAATTGTATTTTTATTATAAAAAACAATGCCTCATATCCTGAATTTGTGGTAAGTAAATAGTTTGGAAAGAAATGAGAACTAATCAAACTGTAATAACAGTTTTAATTTTAGGATTTTAATGTCTGCCAATACTCATAGTAGAAATCTTCTCTTTTATATTAAAGATTTTTAACAAAATTTACAAAGCAGAAAGCCTTAAATCAAAACTGACATTTTACATACAGTTGAGGCAGTGCCCCAACTTAAACCATATATTACAATTATTGGTTCCTTCATTGGCGAATCAATTTTATGGAGATTATATTCATGTAAATTAGAAAATAGAATGAATTCTAAATTTCTACCTGGTATGTCTTTTGAACCAGTGAAGGATAGGAGGAGCCATTAAAGATCACTTGAAGTAGAAATGTATTGATAGAGGATATGTGTTGCGTTTTGCAATAAGAGTGACCATATCTTGTCGAATAAAAAATTTAATCCTTATATATAAATAAATAAATAAATAAATATATATGGTTTTAAAAAGGCTAATATATTAAATAGAAAGAAAGATACATATACAATGTGTGGGAGGACCTAAGCAAGAAACATTGCCCACACAAAAACCACAAATGGTTTTAAAACTAGAAAAAATAGAAAAAACATTAAATACTTCAATAAAAAGCCTAACAGTATCAAAATACATAGTATCAGGTGGCTAGAGAGCGACCTAATTTAGTCTTGCCTTTGCCTCTAGTTCTAGGGATGGAGCAAGCTAATAAGCTGGTAAGATGATCGCCATTGCCAGTAGTAACCAATGTATCATCCAATATGTTCCCGAGCTGGAGTCGGTCTTCATTCTTCTTCTTTCTCATGGAATAGACCTGCCATTCCTCATCCGAAGAATCAGTCTGATGGGGTGGTAGAGCTGAAGCAGAAATAATACTAACCGTAGTACCCACAATAGGTTCTACTATATGTGAAGTATGAGCTACCTCTACGCCGGATACTTCCTGAAGAAGTGGGGCTACAAGGTTCTCCTGATTATCAGTCTAAACACTATCATTTGAAGGTAATAGTCCATCGATATTGTTTTCTATGGGGTTTGAAGGTGTCAACATCACATCACTTGCAGTAACAGTAACAGTAACAATAGTGTCATGGGGGGTCCTCAGGGGCAACAAACACCTCCTGTTTGGTAGTATCCTCTCCAGGTGGAACTAAAATGTCCAGAGCAGTAGGGTTAGACCCATCTTTATTCACTTGAATCTTAAATTTCAAATTTGGATGAAACTTATGACATTTATCATGAACATGACCAAACATCTTACAGTGGGTACAATATGGGGGCTTGTGCTCTATGACGATTTGTTGCCAATAAGCATTATGGGTAGTGCCCAACCATACTTAAGTAAATTAGGTAAAGTAATATCTCTTTCCACAAGTTTCTAGCCACCGAGGGTCTGGTTAGGTTGAAAGTAGGTAGATTTAGCTTCTAAGGATCCCCAAGGATGACCCCAATAGAATAGAGAACCTGATGGTGAAAAAAATACAGCTTGAGACCAGGTAAACTAAACCGTACCGGTATAGTGAGAGTCTTATGATTTGGGTCGAAATCAGGAGGCCACTTGAGTAACTTCATAGGTTTATCAGCGATGTTAAGCTATTATCTGGAGGAAATCCGAGTGTAGTCCTCAGGCACGATTAACTGAATCAATACATGCCTCCCATCAATGAGCCCCACTTTTCACTTTCCTGTTAATTTGAGGTTATCAAAATTTTTCCTGATAATTTTTATAGATGAGTGTTCCTACTGAAATTTCTCTATAAGGGCAAATTTGAATTTGTCAGTCAGCGTTGAAATTTCTGACGTGGAGAAAATGAGTGTTGCCTTCTCACTTTTTCTGCTTGCATTCTTAATAAAGGGACAGTCACTTGTACCATAACGATGCTCCTTATAACTTGAAGGGAAGACAACCGCCGTCTCCACCTGAGAATTACCCACCACGTGAGCAAAGGAGGAGGTTTTGCCAGGCTCAGCTGAAAAAGAAGGAAACTCCATCACAACAAAGAAAAACCCTGCAATTCGGGCAGAGGCAAAATAGACAAGCCGAAGAGATGCGCAGGAACCGTAGATGAATGCACAGAAGACAGAAAACAGAAGACAGGGCACGAAGTCACGACTCGGTAGAAACCGCAATTCGATCCGCGCAGAAAAGAAACCGCAGAAGTAGATGATGAAGAGACGCTGAAGCCCTTCGTTGTTTGGTGTGAGAGCGAAGACGACGATTCATCTTCGTCGTTGAGTGCGGGAAACAACGTTGTCGTTGTCGAGTGCGGGAAACCTCGTTGTTGAGTCAGGAATCAAACCAGGGTTTCGCCGTCGGCCAAAACCCTAGCAGAGCGGGTCACCATCGCCGCAGATGCCTTCGATCGATATATAAATATATATATATATTAGATGCTCGATCTTTTTCTAATGGCGATATGCTTTGCTAGGGTTTCGCCCGATGATGAAAGCATGGTTTGATTCCGCACTCGATGACGGCGATGCAGGTTCCCGCACTCGACGACGACGACGAAGGACTCTACCTTGCAATCGACATCTTCTCTTTCGCGCCAAATGACGAAGGGCTTCGACATCTGCTTCTACGGTTTCATCGTCTCCTCCTTCGTGCCTTCCATCTATCTTTTCCGCGCGGATCAAGCTGCGGTTGTCTGCCGAGCTGCGTTTTTGTTGCCCTGTCTTCTGCGCATTTCATCTGCGGTTATTGTCTTCTACGCAGCTTCGCCCGAAACTCTTCGATTTGTCTTTTTTGCCCTCTGCCCGACTTGCAGGGCTTCTCTTTGCTGTTATGGAGCTTCCTTCTTCGGTTGAACCTGACAAAACTTTCTTTGCACACGTGGTGGGTAATCCTCAGTGGGGGATGTCGGTTGTCTTCCCTTCAAGTTATAAGAAGCATCGTGATGGTGCAAGTGACTGTCCATTTATTAAAAATGCAAACAGAAAAAGTGGGAAGATAACATTTTTTTTCTCCAAGTCAGAAATTTCAATGCTGATTGACAAATT
>NEWO01000056.1:134887-176584 GCA_003013225.1 Phalaenopsis aphrodite | reverse complement strand
GCAAACAGAAAAAGTGGGAAGATAACATTTTTTTTCTCCAAGTCAGAAATTTCAATGCTGATTGACAAATTCAAATTTGCTTTTATTTGAAAATTTTGGTGGAGACACCCACCTATGGAAATTATCAGAAAAAGTTTTGATAACCTCAAATTAACAGAAAAATGGAAAGTGAGGCTCATGGATGTGAGACATGTATTGATTCACTTAACCGTGCTTGAGGATTACACGGATTTTCTCAAGAAAATATCTTAAAATTGCTGGTAAAGCTATGAAGCTACTCAAGCGGTCTCCTGATTTCGACTGAAATCATGAAACTCCCACTGTACCGGTATGGTTTAGTTTACTCATCTCAAGCTGCATTTTTTTCACCATTAGGTTCTCTAATCAATTGGGACTATCATTGAGATCCTTTGAAGCTAGATCTGACTACTTTCATCCTAACCAGACCCTCGGTGGCCAGAATACTTGTGGAAATGAATATTACTTTACCTGATGTTACTGAAATCTGGCTGGGCACAACCCATAATGGTTATTGACAACAAATCGTCATGGAGCACAAACCCACATATCGTACCCACTGTAAGATATTTGATCATGTCCTTGATAAATTCCACAAGTTTTATCCAAATTTGAAATCTATGGTTCAAGTGAATAAAGATGGATCTAACTCCCCTGCTCTAGACATTTTAGTTCCACATGGGGAGGATACTACCAGACAGGAGATGTTTGTTGCCTCTGAGGACCCCCCCTCCCATGACACTGCTGTTACTGTTACTGCGAGCGATGTGATGCTGACACCTTCAAACCCCATAGAAAATAATACTGATGGACTATTACCTACAAACGAGAGTGTTCAGACTGATAATCAAGAGAGCCTCGTAGTTCCACTTCTTCAGAAAATATCCGGTGTAGAGACAACTCATACTTCACATATACTAGAACTTATTGTGGGTACTACGATTGATATTACTTCTGCTTCAGCTCTACCACCCCATCAGATTGATTCCTCAAAAGAAGAATGACACGCACAAAAACATATTGGATGATACATTGGTTACTACTAGCAATGACAATCATCTTACCAACTTATTAGCTTGCTCCTTCCCTAGAACTAGAGGCAGAGACAAGACCAAATTTGGTCGCTCTCTAGCCACCTGATACTATGTATTTCGGCACTGTTAAGCTTTTTATTTAAATATCTAATGTATTTTTATGTTTTTTCTAGTTTTGTAACCATTTGTGGATTTTGTGTGGGCATGGTGCCATGCTTGGACCCTCCCACACATTGTATCTGTATCTTTCTTTTTATTTATTATATTAGCTTTCTTGGGCTTTCAAAAAAAAAAAAAAAATATATATATATTGAAATCATCATAACATTCATTAGCTTTTTTTGAATTATTTAGGAATGGCTTTAATTATTCTTCTTTTTCATTCATCCTATTAAGTGCTGCTGAATACTTTTACATCTGTAGTTGTTTTTCATCTGACTATTATTTTTTTGTTTGACAATGTTATCGGGGTAGTATATAATGGTTTTTTATACCACATCAAATTTTATCTGGTTAAGATTTTTTATTATGTGTTGACATGAACTTTAATAACGTCTTTAGAAGTGAAATGTTTGCAATGCTTGCTTTTTATTGGACTACCATCCAGTGTTATCAAAATCCAAACTCAATGCGATGTGTAAGACTTTATTTTTTCTTTAAAGCACAAAGTGCAGAGCAAAGCGGCATTTTTAATAACCAAAGCGTTAATAGGTTTAATAGACCTATTAGCGTATAAACACATTCATGAACAATTATAAAACTCAATATATAACATAAAAAAATTATATAAAATAGAAAATAATGTGTTACAATACCTTACTTGAAGACAAATATTGAGGGGAACTAGCAAATTAAAATTTTAAACAATTTTAAATAGTTTTCTGCAATAATTAAAAACTAAAACATTGCAAAAAAAACTTATAACTCAATAAAACCTAAAGTTAAATGCATAAATAAACTAATAAAGTCTCCACTTTCGTAAAATAATCTGAAGTAAATCAAATCTTCATCATCTTTTTGTGCACATAATATATTTTTTCTTAAGTTTTAAAATCTTCATCTTCATCTTCATCTTTTTCTTCATCCTCTTGTGAATAAATTTTATCTCTTTTTTTGGCACAAAAAAGGCAGATACATGTTGAAGTGAACTTGTCATTTTTGTAGATGAATGCCACCTTTTTTTCGTCCAACTTAATCTTACAGATCATCTCAGATCAACATTTCCTGAAGCCCCTTCAATTTATCTCTGAAGTAAGATTGTCATCTCCAAATTGTTGCTCTCCAGCATCGTCTATTTTTTTCTATCAAGTGCCTAGTTACACCATAATGGGATTGTTTCCTTTTTTCTTTTTTTAAGAAAATGATTTTATGCAGAGTTAGAACAGGATCTGATTTGGGGATTTTTAGTTTTTAAGTATATAAAGAAATACTTTCCCAGAACCTGCTAGTTTAAACTCTTTTGTCAAATTGCCAAACTATCATGTTTTACATGATGCGAGGGACGAGCTATTTTACTTGAAACCTCTGATTCCATTTATCATTTAATTACTTGCTCGACTATTTTCGAAGGGCTCTCTTTGAATGGGTTTGCTCCTGAAGAGATGACTTAGAATAGATGATGAATTCTGCTCTGTATCCTGTCAACTTTAGATTTTAGATCAAACCATCACCATACTTCAAATTTTTTTTACTTTTCTCTAGAATTTATTTATTTATTTATGTGATACTAATTGTTGAAAGATCTGCATCTAAGGTTGCCTGTAATATAAATTTTCTGCTTGTAAATATTTAAAGGTTTTGAGGACTTGAGAATGGAACCTGTCAAATTGATTTTGAATGTACTGTATTAGTTCTAGAATTATGGCTGATCTCCTATGAAATTTTGTTTAAACCATGACGTAGTGTACTGCCCAATAGGAATGATTGGAGGACATAGTAACATGTTCCGTAACGATTGGGATGAGGCTAATGATAGATTGATTGATAGGCTAATTTCTTATGGCAGGTAGTTCATGCAGGATACATATTTCCTCACCTTCATATTGTTTACCTTCCTGCGTTTTTTTCATTAATACAATGTTTGTCTTTTGGTAGTTAAAATAAAGTTTTGAGAATTGGATCTTATTTAGGGTCCTATTGGTAAAAAGATAATATTGTAGAAGTCTAGGGGTTTATTTGTAAAATATTGTAATGCCCTATTTAAGTCCATGTTATGAATGTACAGATTAGATTTTGCCCAATTCTTTCTACCATGGTATCAAAGCCAACCATTGCAACCTGTTCGTTCATCGTGCTTTGTCCATGCGATACTGTCATGCTAATGGGGAAGGCACGAGATTACAACAACTACCCGACCTTTGCGGTATAGCCGCGCTAACTGAGAAGGCACAAGATTGCAGGATTATCACGATGCATTTGCGCTAACCGGGAAGGCATGGGATTGCTGCTCCTACCCAACCCTCATGACACATTCGCGTAAACTGGGAAGGCACGAGATTGTGGCTCCTTCCCGAACCAGTGAGCAACAGAATCGCGCATGGGATCACGACGACGATTACAACATACACTTCCAAAAACCACGATGTAATCACAACGTAGCGAATTATCAAATTTGTATATGATCCATACTTGGATTCTTGTATTTGAGGATGACAGGAGACGTAGATAATGCAGGAGGTAAAGGGTTGTAGATTTTGGGAATGCTAGATCCTGAAGTTCGGAAGGTCTTGATTGGGCTTGTACAAGGAGTTGACATCTTGATGGGAGCCACTTCCTCAGCACTTGCTTCGACACAGGTGAACTTAGATCTTTCTTCTTCGGATTAGAAGCTTGATGGACCGACCACGTTCTGAGCTTGTCGCGTCGGGTTGAGGCTTCTTTAGTACGGAAGAGACTAGAGAGATATCTAACCGGGGACGAACCAAAGAGTGACAACGCTGAGGGAGATAAGTGGAGAACCACACACGACATAATCTACACCGGACTACTCAACTCAATGGGTCCGTTAATTGCATCCTTAGTAGATGACATTCGAAAGTTGAGAGATATCTGGGCAAAAGCTGAAGAGAATTTATGTTGGGACGAAGAACCACATGAGAGTGTTCTAGATTTAGCGTGAGATAGTAGTGGTACAAGGTGATAGATCGATTCAGGAATACACCATAGAATTAGAGCTGCTATGAGCAAATCTTGATCACTTTTCATTGATGTCGAGCGGTGGCGATCTAGATTGCAAGAAAGGGAAGATCTTTACACAGATGAAAATTGTGCAGTTTTTGACCCATCTGAATTTTGACTTTGATCAGAGAAGATCAGTTCTCCTAACTCAAGCGACTATCTCTTCACTGGATGAGGCCATTATTGCAATAGTAAAAGATGAGTCTCATGAAGCAATACTTTGAGCTAAGTCAACTTCTGGGTTCGTAATCACTGCTGGCTGTCTTGAGCTCAGGTATGATAAATGTCTAGGGGGAGACTCGCAAATGCTACAACTATGTTGAAGTCAGACATCTTAAACAAGATCCGTTCCTGGCCACCTAATGAGAGGCTGGTGGACGTGGACAGGGTGGAGGTTGTGTTCAGGGTCGCAATCGATGTGGTAGAAAAGTTGGAAAGTGGGGTTACCGGATAAATCTGATTGTAACAGAGAAGGGAGAGATATGTGTTATTTTTATCAATGAGGATCTTAAGTATCTGGAGTTATTGAAGAGGAAATAGAAAGCAACAGTAGATGTGACTAAAGATGCTTCCCGCCAACTGTAATCAAGGGATAATCTTGCCACTTATGCTCGCCCTGACAAAGATATTTGTGATACACATGCTTTTGCCTCTATTTTCACGACATGATCATCATAATGAATATAGATTATGGTGCATCACAGATGCTGCTAGAGAGCTTTCTTCCTATACTTCCCTGTGTATACTATAGAGATTATGGTGCATCACCGTGTATACTGCATCACTTTACTTTGGTAAAGCATAGCGTGATTGCGTGAATGGCTGTTCATTTATAAATTTCTCTTTTTGCTTATACAAAATGACAAAACTTATAGTGAAATATAATAGAAAAGAAGATGCATACCTTGAAACTTTTCATCTGTGATTGCCTTCCTGAAATTTTTGCTTAAGTATTGGCCTAATTCAAAATATTTACATTAGTGATATTTTTGTCACAAGAATCGGATTTCAAGTTCCTTAGAAGTTGGAGAATGTCGCATCTCATTAATTGCCACAATAATGCTTGAAAAAAATATGATTAGGAGATGTTTATTTCCTTGAATTAAGACCTACCCTAACTCAGATTTATTTCCTTGAAGTATTCAATAGTTTCTTCATGTTAGTAGGCTACATAGACTGATAGCCAAATATTGCATCATTTGTAGAAACAATACTTAAAAAAGTCATACTTGTTTTCATTTGTTACTATGCTTAGATACTATATCTCAACTGTTTTGTGTGTTTTGTCTTCATTCTTCTTTCAATATTTATTAGCCTATTTAATTGGTGTTAATCCTATTTAGCCTATTTAATTTAAAGTGGTACTCATTCCTTACTTTTGATTTCATATAGTGTGCAAACATGTCCTAAGATCTTTCACAATCTGAATCATCCTGCAATATGTTGCTAGTATAGATTCAAAATAGTAACGAAAATGTAAATTTTAATTCATAAAATATAAAGACAGAAGTAATACCTGAAGTTTTGCCAGAAATTGTCATTGATAATATCAATGAAGAAGTCCTTGCTAAGAAAGATAGGAAGAATAAGTCAACAGTGATAATATTTTGTGGAGACAACATTTTTTATTAAGGGGGTCCCAATTTTTTGGCAATGCATGTGTTGTTGAATAAAATTTCATAAATCTAAAACGGGAGCTACTTCTCAACTACTGTGTCATGTGAGCAAATGTGGATAAATAAAAGCTAAGAGAAAAGCAAACAATTGATCTTTCAGAAAATTTTTTTTTTTGAATTTCATGCTACTGATGTTAATGCACATGTTGAGATCTCAATGTTTCACGATCCAATGAGCTATGATCAATATAAGATTAGAAAAATAATTTCTAAAATGATTATAGTGCATGAATATTCATTCAATATTTTTGAGCATACATGTTTTAACGTTTTATTGAAAGTTTTAAATCCAAATTATGAGAATGTTTCAAAAAATACAATAAAAAATGATTGTTTTAAGATTTATTTGTTTAAAAAAGAAAAATTGAAAATACAATTTAGGGATGTTCACAGGTTTTCATTAACTTTTTCTTGTTGGACTTTCAATTAAATAATCAAATATGTGTCTAACTGTTTATTATATTAATCAATCTTGAAAGATTTAGAAATGAATTATTAATTACATTGAATTTGATCAACTCGTACCCATATATTCATTTGTGATGCTATATGTGATTGCTTTTTAGATTAGAAGATACCAGACAAAGTGTCTACTATCACTTTAGATAACGCTATTAATAATGATATTGCTGTTAACTTGCTTAAATCAAATTTTATGACAATAGAGAAATTAGATTTTGAGGGGCATTTCTTTCATGTCCGTTGCCATGCTCAAATATTAAATATTATGTTGCAAGTTGGTTTGAGATAGATTAATGACATCATTCATAATATTAGAGTGTTATTGAATTATTTCAAGAAGCCACCGTTGAGGTTGTATAAGTTTGTTGAGATGTCTAGGCAATTATGAATATCAACATCAATTGGTTTGTGCATTGATGTCCCTACAATGTGGAACTCATTATAGTTAATGCTTAAATTTGCTCTTATTTTCAGGTGTTCACTCACTATACAGATCGAGATAATAATTTCAGTTGGTTGTCATCAGATCCAGATTGAAAGAAGTATGAGAAAATTAAAAAATTTCTTGTTTTAATAATGTGACAATGATTTCTGATTTTTCCTACCCGACCTTAAATATTTTTTTACCTGATGTTATGCATATCAATAAACTATTGTTGGATGAGTCGACTTCTTCCGATGAGTATAACAAGAACTTGACTATGACGATGAGAAGTAAATTTGATAAATATTTGGGTGAGTGCAATCTTTTAATGTTTGCTGTAGCTGTTTTGCACCATCGATTGAAATTAAAGTTCATGCATTTTAGTTTTGTCAAAATATACACATCCGTTGTATTAGACTAAAAAATTCAACAAATTGAAGATGCTATGTGAGAACTCTATAATATTTATGTAAGCGATATTGCTAGTTCTAGTTCTACAAGTGACAATGTATCTTCAGAGCTACCAAGTGATTTAATTAATCCACAAAATTTTAATTGTATGCTTGCATTTACTGATTTTGTTGTTTCATCTGGTCCAATTCAATCTTCGAAATCAGATTTATAAGTCTATCTTAAGGATGATCTATTTTTAGGTAACAATGAACAATTTGATATACTTGAGTGATGAAAGTTGAATACTCTCAAGTATCATTGCTTATCTAAAATGACTAAGAATATATTGTCAATTCCGATAATATAGTTGCTTCAGAAGCTGCATTTGGTATTGGCGGGAGAGTTCTTAATGATTATAGAAGTTCATTATCTACAAAGAAGCTGAATAAACTAATATGCTAATCTAGTTGGATTAGAACTTCTACAAGTATTAGGAATTAGTTTTTAGATTATGCGTACTTTTTCATCTTATTTCTAATATTTATATATCTTTCATATCAACATGAATTATTAGAAGTGGAGCATATTGAAGTGACTTTGCCCGCGTAAATAAGAGGAATGTTCAAAGATTGAAGAAGCGATTTCATATCTAATTTTCATTGCATGCACTTTTTTTTTAATTTTGGATAGTTATTATTCTATGGTTGGTTATTCTTAGCTTGCTGGGTGCCTGGGTTATTCTTAGCTTGCTAACTTATATTTTCTCAATTAGTTTTTACCATTATTCTGACACTAGGATCTTGGGTTTGATTTTCTCTGTTTACTTATGCTCTGAATGTTACTTGCTTTACCTTGTGTTGTTTGTGGGATAATTTACTTGGTATGTTTGCTGGCCTGGTATGACTCATTTGCAGAGATATGTTTCTTGCCTTCTGGAGTGGTTTCAAGGTTTCAAGTGTACAGAATCTATACAGCTGCTCTCTTTCATGGATCCCTGCTGCATGTTGTTTTCAATATGTTGGCACTTGTACCTTTGGGGACATAGAGGGAATTATGGGTTCCATTCGTCTGCTGTACGCCTGCACTATACATGATGTTCTTGCTTGCTACAAGCATTGCTATTTTCCACTCATTACAGCTTTAATTGTGGCCCACAATCCCTTACTCGCATATCCATTTTTTTTGTTGTAACGGGTAACCCCACTTTATGTTAGTATTCTCTTTTTAATAAATTGTTTTCACTAAATTGCACTTAACAAGTTTCAACAATGCCAACAAAATATCAACCATGATTGGTGTTGTTTCAGTTGATAGAGATGGCCACGAAGATGATAGGGATGGTTTAATGATGTTGTTTTAACCTTTTGTTTGTTTTCAAGTCTTAATTTAATCATTTTGTTCATATAAGTTGTCGTATTCTTTTTTCAATTTCTTGTTGAAGCTTCTGTCACTGTTCGATCTTGAGAAATTCTTGCATGTAGCAATTGGTTGTTCACTTATTCTTCGGGGGTGGTGGCGCTCACATTTAAGGCTGCACTAAAAAAATTACCATTATTGTAATGAAAAAAGTGTATTGCATGTTGCTTTGAGCATGTTTAGCATTTATTTGTTATCTCTTTTTAATTATAGAAATTTACTTGACGTTTATTTGGCATACCACACAATTCTTACTTATTATCTAAAACCTAAATATTTATACTTATAACATTTTTTCGTTTTAAATCTAACAATGAAAAGGTGCATGTCACTTTTAAAAACTTAGCAATAATGACATTTTTGATTTAATATTTAAGATTTGAGTGTTATGCATGTAAATATGAAAGTTAAGGTATTAGATATTTAAATACAAAGAATTGTGTGGTATGTATGTAAATGCAGTTGTATTTTATTTTTCTAATTTTGGACAATATATTTAGTTAATGCTCTGTGAGTATTTTTTTTTGAAATCCAACGTATACTTTTAAATTCCATCTTTTTTGATATCCTAATACTATAGCCAAGAATCTTCGTTGATGTTATTCTTGGTTGGTTATTCTTAATCTTAGCTTGAGTTTTGCTTCATTGGTTATTTGACTGGTTATTTGACTGGTTATTTGACTGGTTATTAAGTGTTGCGGGAATATTATCTAATGTTACTAAGTATTTAATTGATTATTTTCTTATGAGAAGAAGAGATCGTCGAGATTGTAAAGATTTTAAGGTCATTCTAAGTGAGGATTTAAATACTCAACATCGTTTATCAGTTCTAGATTTTAAGATGAAGAGTTGTAAAATAAAGAATACTAGGACTCATCATCGTAGAATTAGATGGGGGAACCTAGAAGACAAATAAAATTATTTTTATGAGTAAAATTTAAGATTTCAAAATTTGGGATGTTCATGATGAAACAAATGCTATGTGAGGTAAAATAATAAACACTATTTAACAAGTAGCAAAACATGTACTTGGAGAATCAAAAGAAAAAGTTTCTTTAAATAAAAATAGTTAGTAGTGGAATAATAATGTGCAAGAAAAGATAAAATATAAGAAGTTATGTTATAAAAATTAGTTTAAATGTAAAATCTTAGAAAACTGAGAAAAATATCAAACGACCCTTAAGAAGTCTAAAATAACATTCTGTGATCCTAAAAATTCTACTTTAATGATTTTTGTAATAGATTAGATACTTATGAGTGAAAAATATATGTATAAACTAGCCAAACAAAAAGTAAAGATTTAACTCAAGTAAAATGTATTAAAGATGAAAATCAAAAAAATACTTTTCTTAGAAAAAAATATTCAACATAGCTGGACGAGTTATTTTGATAAAATTTTTAATGAAGTTTCTGAAATTGCGATCGACCATAGTGATCTTAATATCGTTAATAATAATAAAATATTTTATTGTTACCGTCACATTAATAAAAAAGAAGTTGATGAGGCTTTAAAGAAAACCAATGGTGGAAAGTTTGTAGGACTTGATGATATCCCAATTGAAGTATGAAATTATTTAAGAGATTTGAGAGTTTCTTGGCTTAGTGAACTCTTTAATATTATGTTAAAAACTTAAAAGATGACTGAGGAGTGGAGGAAGAGTATTTTGGTCTCCATTTTTAAGAATAAAGGGGATGCACAAGCGTGTGCAAATTATAGAGGAATTAAGTTGATGTGTCATACTTTAAAATTATGGGAGAGGGTAATTGAACATAGGTTAAGAAGTATTACAAAGATTTCTCATAATCACTTTGGATTTATGCCGGACATGTCTACTATAGAAGTTATACACTTATTGAGAGGTTTGACGGAGAAGTTCAGAAATAATGAGGATCTACATTTGATTTTTATTGATTTTGAAGAAGCTTACGATAAGGTTCCAAGAGATATCCTTTGGAGAGTTCTTGAGAAGAAGGTGTTGATATGACTTATATTCAAGTCATTAAAGAGATGTATACTAGAGTTGTTACTTGTTCGAACTAGAGGAGGATTGTCCAAATATTTTCTTATTTCTGTTGGATTACATCAGGGATCGACTTTAAGCCCATATCTTTTTGCTTTACTTATGGATGGTCTTACTAGACTTTTACAGGAGGATGTACTTTGGTGTGTGTTTTTTGCTGATGATATCCTTCTGGTGGATTAGGGGAGAGAAAAAGCCCCGAAAAAACTTGAATTATGGAGGTCTACCTTGGAGTCTAAAGGCCTTCATTTGAGTAGAACTAAAACTGAATACATGGAATGTAATTTTAGTGGTAGCTCTAGTGACAGAAGTGTAACTTTGGGTGATCAAATTATTATTAAGAGGTGTGAACCATTTACATATCTCGGGCCTGTTGTTCAAAGCGATGGTGATGATGGGGATCTTAATAGTAGAATTCAAGTTGGTTGGTTGAAGTGGAGGAATGCCGCGGGCCTTTTGTGTGATAGAAAAGTATCGCTTAGACTGAAAGAAAAGTTTTATAAGACGGTGGTGAGACCTACCATGCTTTATGATGCTGAATATTGGCCTTTAAAAGGGAAGCATAATACTAAGTTAAGTGTTGTCGAGATGAGAATGATTAAGTGGATGAGTGACTTTACACTTAGAGGCAAAATGCGAAATGAATATATCCGTGATAGGGTTGGTGTAGCTTCTGTGACAGACAAAATCAAAGAAAATCGTCTTAAATGATTTGGTCACATTAAACGTCGACCATCTGATGATCCGATTATGAGAGTAGATGTTTTAAATTCGATTTATGTTAAGAAAGACAAAGGTAGACCTAGAAGACTTGGGTTTATTGTATAAGAAATGATCTTTAATTTATTAGAACCAAATGAAAATTTGACACTAAATAGGACTCAGTGGAGAAAAAGCTTCATGTAGCCAACCCCACGTAGTGAGATTAAGGCTTTGTTGTTGTTGTTGTTGTTGCTGCTAGTTATTGTTCGCTGGTTATCTAATGTTGTTGCCTTATTGTTGCCTTGTTGGGTTATTACAATTTCAATTGGTTGCTATAAGATGTTATTAGAAGTTATGATGATTACACTTGATAAAATCTGATTATTGGTATGACACGTGTTTATTTCATTTTGCTTGAAAGACACAAACCGTGCAACCGGATAATTGATTTACTTGAAAGTGATGAAATGAGTTCATAAATCTGAGCCTCAATTAATAATTACATCTTAACTTTTATTTTTATTTCTAAATTAAATTTTTTTCTAATACATAACTAAGAATTGCAGGTACAAAATTATTATTGACTCATCATGATTCACTAATCACTACTTATTGGATCGTCGAACATAAAGATCGAGGAATTAGTACAAAGTCAGAGTTTAAATTTAATGTATTTTTTTGAATTTTTTAGGTGTATGTGTTATTGTGTATAAAAAATAAATGTAATTTTCTAAATGAAATGTGCAATACAGTAATTTTTTATGTTTTGATTTTTATTTAAAATTTTATTTGTATTTTTTGTACTCTTGTTTAACTTGTAAATTGTAAAATTTATAATAAATTTGTTCTTATTTTGTAAAATTTTGTAAAATTTTGTAAAACAATTTAAATATTCTTATTGTGTAAAATTTTGAATGAAATTTATTCTTGAAATGTTTTCTAATTAATCAATGTTTTACGGTTTGAAATTAAAATATTAGTACAAACAATTTTTTTAGATAAAATTATTTGTTTAATTTTATTTTAAAAATTAATTATTATAATAATTTTATATTCTAAAAAGCCAATTTCAAGCCGAACACGAAAACATTGTTCACGAACCATTTCGAACACGAGCAAATTTCAAACACGAACTTCGAATGAGCCGAACACGAGCCCAGTTTGAGCTCGCTCAGGCTTGGCTCGTTTACAACCCTAGCTAGATGCATGATTCAAGAAAAAGCTATATGGATGCAGTGTATCACATTCTCAGGTACCTATAAAGTGCACCAGAGAAGGGATTGATGTTCAGGAAAAATGAATATGTAGACATTGTGGGCTTTTGTTACATTGACTAAGTGAGATGTGAAGATGGCAGAAGGTCCACCTCAGGATATTGCATGTTCGTAAGGGCAACTTGGTCTCTTGGAAGAGCAAGATATAGTCTGTAGTAGTGATGTTAACAACAAAGGCAGAGTAAAGGACCATGCCCTTAGGAGTTGTTGAGATGATGTGGCTGATGAAGTTATGGGTCAACAACAAGTCAACAATTGGCATTGCCAACAACCCGGTGCAACACGATAGCACCAAACATGTGGAGATTGATAGATTCTTCGTCAGGGAAAAGGTTAGTAATGGGCTACTGGTGCTAAGTCATGTAGTCACTGGAGAGGAAGTGGCTGACTGCCTCACTGAACGACTTAGTTCATTAGATTTGTCTACGTTATGTGACAAGATGGGCTCAATGGATATCTTTTGCCTATATTGAGGGGGAATGTTGAGAACTGAATCTTATTTATGGTCCCATTGGTAAAAAATGATATTGAAGAAGTCTAGGGGTTTATTTATAACACATTGTAATACCCTATTTAAGTCTTTATTATGAATGTATAGACTAAGTTTCACCCAATTCTTTCTACCAGCACAATCTTGGATGTTTGAGCATGAAATCTATGTTTAATAGCACATGGATGGTGACAAATGCACGCAAGTGCATGCCAGAAGATGGTTTACTGTGTATGAAAATAGCTTGCTAAGGTTACAGTAAGTTTTTTGAGCTCCTGGTTGGAATTTGTAGTAACTTGTCCATTTTTGTGCTTGAGGTTGTTATGTCTTAATTGTTTATTTTATAGCAATTTACAAGATATGTGAATGTTGTACTTACGATTTTTCAGGCTGGATCTTTGCCAGTTCACGGGGTTGCTATTCCTACAATTAATGGAATCAGGAATGTACTTATTCATATTGGTGCACGACAGAATGGGAAACAAAAGAAAGTACTTTGGCATAATCTCCGTGAAGAACCAGTAAGATTTTTGCATCCAGAGCGGAACTTTGTTTAAGGCATAGACAAGACAATTTTTCTTAGTATTTGTCTTCTGGGATGTTGTAATTTTGTCTTTTTTTTTTACCTTTTTGGTTTTTCTTTTTCCTGTATAGCTGCTTTTATATTTTATTATTGTATCAGGTGGTATACATAAATGATTGTCCTTTTGTCTTGCGAGATGTGGAAAAGCCCTTCTCCAATCTAGAGTACACGGTATGAAAATAAACCTTATTTTTACATGCCTTTGAAAGCATCTATTCATTTTAGACAACGATTAGCTTGCCATAATAGTTGGCCCAATTTCTTTTACTTTTACTTATTTCTTTCTTGCAGTAGGAATATATTAGAATGAGGTTTTATGAAATACTACTCTCAACCTTCTATGATCATGTCTGTTTAGCACTGGCTCGGTATTAACTCCATAAATCTGTTAATATTTCGTTTAGTTATAAATACACTTATTGATGAAAGATACTATATCCCTTCATTAATTGTGATACCATAAATCTGATAATATTTCTGTTTAGCTAATGCTTACCATTGACCTGGTTTTTGTCATTTGTGAACGGAAATCATTAGTCATTTGAAAATTGAATATTGCTTTTTTCCCATGCTATGCATTTGCCAACTATCAGAGCCTTTCTATTTGCGGTCTATTCTATCTTTTGAATGTAATATTTATTGCATTATTTTTCTATAGACATATTCATGGCCTTCTATCTTTTAATTTTCTTCTTTCTCAATCCTTTTTGGTATTAAGTTTCTTTTAGGATAACTTTCAAAAAGATACAAGTAATTTTTAATAGGTATCTACCATTATGAAAAGCATAAATATATAAGACAACATTACATATATGTGGGCCCTCTAGGGGATAACAATTTTTTTTTGTTCATATTAACAAATATTAACTCTCTTAGTAAGTAGCTTTGGCATAAAGTTCAAATCATATAATCTGTGTATAAACCTATGCGGATGGACTGCTAACCTTGATCTATTGACTTAGGGTGCGTTTGGGGCGGCTGTTGTTTTTCCAAGAAACAGCTGTAAAGCTGCTTTTTGGAGAGCTGCTTCTCAAGAATTGTCAGAAAGTTGTTGATGAAGAAGCAAAAGTCTGTTTGGGACATCTATTGTGTTGTTGTTGTTTTTGATGAAAAAAATTGTTTTGACCATGCAATATATTCAAATAATTGCAGTTTTGAAAATAATTACAATAGGATCATAGAAAGATGTTCTACTACAAAAAAAAAAAAAACATTAGTACAGTGCAAAATACTCTAATATATAAAACATATAACTACAATAATGAGGACAACCATAATAACCTGCAAGTCTAGAATGATGTTCTTCCTCATGTCCTGACGATCAAGTCTTCAAAATAATCTCCTTTCCATGACAGCATCCCTTATGAACCAAGTATTATCTGGAGCAAAGTCATCTGTGTCATTAACCCAACAAAGTAATTGCAATTCTTAGGTGTCCTATTTGTGGGACAACAATAAAATCTTCTACCGTACCTACTTTCTTTTCTTGATCGGTAATCAACACTCCGCGTGCCATAGTAGCAACTTGGAATTCTCGAAGTACCTGATGCTCTTGAACTCATGTTTCTTGTGATTATAATATACTATGACTTCATTTGAGAAAATAATAAATATGTGCAAGAAACATTAAATAAAATAATAGTTTTATAATAGAGAATGAAAGGTAATTAGGACACATCAAGTAAACTATAATACAGATTCGTGGAAATATATATAAAATATACATCCACACATCCAACATACAATTGAAATATGATTCATCAATAAGAAATCACTTGGTGATGTTACATGAATACAATTGATGCGTTCACCAAAGCATCAATGATTTCTTCTCTTAACTGTATCATCTCTTGCACACATTCTCATTCGGAAGTGTTGTGCTCGGTCATACAGAAGTTTTTATTGGACACTGAATGTCTGGTCTAATGTTGTTTAGCTTCCTCAGGCATGCAAGTAAGATTTTCATCTATGACTTTGAAATTGATATCGTCTTGGGATGGATGCTTCCATATAAAATTATGAAGTGTTGTTGCAACAACTATTTTTACATGTTTTTTGAAAGAGAATGTAAGCATTGATCCCGATATTCTTTTTTTATATAGAATTTAAGAAGTTGATACTACTAATTGAAGATTTAAATCTCCGGTAATAACACCGAAAACTTGATCCCAAACAAAGTAAGATTTCAATTATATTTCTAGGGATTTTATGCAAGTATACATATCTTTATCAAGTAATATAGTGCTTTCTGATTAAGCCCCGAATATCGATCTCACGGAGATCGAGGTTAATCACGATGACTTTCAAGAGAAATTCTAGTTTAGAATAACACGCCCTAGCTTCCCTAGCTTGGAAGGTCGATAAAAGTTTGGTTTTGGTTTTATCCTACAATTATCTCTGCATACTACTTCTACTTCTAAATTAAAATACTTAGTGAAAATCAGAAAGCGAGGTTCTTAATTTATTAAAAGTACTCTTTCTCATGCAATGAAAGTAGTGACATATGTAAAAGTAAAACAAGTAGTGAGAGAGATTGTGACAAATAAGAACAATTATATTCTTTACCCTTACTAGAGATGTTATAAAGAACATTGATTGATCTAAAGTTTGAATAGTTTTGAAGACGGGCTAGACAGAGAAGATACTAGCTCTCACTCTAGAGTTCCCTCTTATCCCTCCACCTGGAGGCTAACATCTCACATCAAAACCTAAAACAATAGACCAAATTAGGAGCTTTAGTCTGTCACTCTAAAGTTCTCCAATTTTACACCCTTTAAAAGATTATTTCCTTATTTATTTGTACTTAACTATATTGACTACATTCTTATCCATACAATCTCATGTGATTCTACCACAGTTGATTGAGACAATACCATCCCAGATCTTACATGTTCTTACAATAGATTTTAACATGCAAGTTGATCAAGTTTACATATAAATGAAGAACAAAGTAAAATTATCACAATATATTATCACTCTACTCAATTCTATATCCTACACATGCATAATAACTCATTACAAGAGGTAAGAGTAAAGAAAACTACTCAGTACACATGGAGAAACAACAAGAATTTTTTATTGAACAAGACTTTGAAACCATACAAACAAAGTACTAAATTTAATCAAAATACAATGAAAATACTTATCTCTGATAGAAATCAAACTCTTCTTGTATAGCAAAAACAATTTCCTTGCAATCCTCTCCAAGAACAAAGTGAAAAGAAAAGAAGAAATCTCTCACTCTATCTTTTTTTCACCTTGCCGCCCTGCTTGGGCTCACGCCCAAGCCTTCTTCCTCTTCTCCAAGTCTTCTCCTCTTTCTAATTAATTCCAAAGTTCAAGAGATATTTTAGAAACATTTCCAAACATTTTTTTATAATTTTCCAAGAGATGCTTAAGTGTATCTTCAAAATTGTCCATATTCATTGAATCTTCTAAATGGTGCCTGAAGTGCCTCTTCAAAACTCAATATAACCGCCCAAAATTCTTCTAGAAAGTTCATTTTCTCATTTCCAACAAATTCCCCAAGAGATGCACGAAGCAACACTTCANCATGTGATTCTACCACAGTTGATTGAGACAATACCATCCCAGATCTTACATGTTCTTACAATAGATTTTAACATGCAAGTTGATCAAGTTTACATGTAAATGAAGAACAAAGTAAAATCATCACAATATATTATCACTCTACTCAATTCTATATCCTACACATGCATAGTAACTCATTACAAGAGGTAAGAGTAAAGAAAACTACTCAGTACACATGGAGAAACAACAAGAATTTTTTATTGAACAAGACTTTGAAACCATATAAACAAAGTACTAAATTTAATCAAAATACAATGAAAATACTTATCTCTGATAGAAATCAAACTCTTCTTGTATAACAAAAACAATTTCCTTGCAATCCTCTCCAAGAACAAAGTGAAAAGAAAAGAAGAAATCTCTCACTCTATCTCTTTTTCACCTTGCCGCCTTGCTTGGGCTCACGCCCAAGCCTTCTTCCTCTTCTCCAAGTCTTCTCCTCTTTCTAATTAATTCCAAAGTCCAAGAGATATTTTAGAAACATTTCCAAACATTTTTTTATAATTTTCCAAAAGATGCTTGAGTGTATCTTCAAAATTGTCCATATTCATTGAATTTTCTAAATGGTGCCTGAAGTGCCTCTTCAAAACTCCATATAACCGCCCAAAATTCTTCTAGAAAGTTCATTTTCTCATTTCCAACAAATTCCCCAAGAGATGCACGAAGCAACACTTCAAAAATCGTCCAAATCCGACGTATATTGAAGAAGTTATGCTAAAAACCGTCTCTGGCGTCTAAACACTGATTCTGGAGCGCTCTCCTCTCTGTCTGGTGGCGCCAAAACACCATTTTTGGCGCTTAAGCGCCGGGCACATGCACTTAAGTGTCCAGTTTAGGTCCCCTTGGCTTCGATGTGCCCTGATTCGACCTGAGTTGCTCCGGTTTACTCCGTTTTGGTCCATTTTTGTTCTTTTTGCTCTAATCACTCCAAATTCTTCAAATTGGTCCACCTACAACCAAAAACACAAGAAAAAAATATCCTTAAAGTGCAATATCATCATAAAATATAGCATGAAAAATAATACTTTTTTAGGTGTATCAAAATCCCCAAACTTAAACATTACTTTCCTCAAGTAATATAACATTTTAAAAATAATTTATGTAGATTAGAGTTAATGGGTCATCCTTTAGAATTGCTAAAATTTTGTTATAAAAAAGTGATAGTTCAAATTAGAAGAACTTTTAGTGAATCAGACTAGCCCAGGGTCTAAAATATTTGTCATCAAACTTGGAAATTTGTTTTCCTATCTAATTCGAAAATGTATGCCGATTTTTCAAACTTTGGATCTTATGAACTTTACTTTCTAGACTTAAGAACTTTTTTAAAAATAAATTTTACTAATATAAGTATAAAAATCAAGCTTATGATTGTTTTAAGTTCATTACTCTAGAAAGACTAAAGTGAAATCAATTTTTGATTAAGATTTCTCCTCAAGCTTCTCATCACTTTATTCATTTTTTTTTGCATTTTCTGTTTCTTTTTCTGGATCTTTTTGATCCATTATTTTTTAATATCTTTTTTTTATATGAGGGTTACTATATCTGGAGAAGTTCTTAAATAATTTTGAATTCCACTATCCTCCTCTAAAGTTAAAACTTATTATTTTCCTTCATTTGAAAAGATGTGTATATTTTTTAAAATACGAAGAAAGCCTTAAATGTTCGAAAATAAAAATTCTAAGAATCCTTAATTTAAAAAAACAAAAAAATTTCCTACTAAAGATTGTTTCTCATTTTCCCAAGCTCTCCAATAAATATCCTTAACTCTAGGTTCACCCTTTTCCCTAAAAATATCAACTAAGTTTTTATACTCAATTTCTATGCTTAAAATTCTAACATCCTTAAGATGACTCCACATAACAATAATCATTAGAAATAAAATATAAATTTATTTGTAGTACTTTTGGAAACAAGTAAGGTTTAAATTTGAAACATTTTTCTTTCCCCCCAAAACTTAAGCTCAAACATGTGTAATAATGAAGTACAAAAATATGCGGCAGGGAAATATGACTTTTACAATATACCATACATCATACAAAAATATCAACAAATAACACATGGTAGAATATTATAGTAGAAGTACATGCTTGACATAACACTATAGAGAAATTTTGAATAGTAGAGCATGTACAAAGTGAAGATTAAATAGAAACACATTTTAAACTTTATAAAGGAATTCTTAGATGCTAACAAGTTTAAAATATTGAGATAAGTTTTATCATCTCCCATGACTCATTCAACTTGACTCACAAACATAGACACACAAACTCCAATACATAGACTCACAAATTCATAAACAAACAACGACTGAGGTTAATTTGATCACCCTTCTACTCACATTTCCCCTCCTTACTTTCAATTTCTAACGGAAGAAACTGCACTAATAAAGTGAGTGTATTATAAAACCTTATATCATTATCACCCATGGACTAGAATTACTTAATGTGTTACCAATTTCAGGGTTATTCTAAGTTTAAGGCATACACAATCTGGTAAATATGGTGCAGTTCATCCAAATGTTGTTCACTAAGTAAGTTCATGACCTTACCCGGTGAAGACAAAGTCAGATAAAGTAAGTAATAGAGTTTACATGGAGTGTCTCAAGTCCAAACACTACATGATTCAAGGTAATGCTCAGCTCCGGTTAAGAACTAAGTCGTAACAGACTCGTCAACCTGCTACTACCAGAAATCATATACAAATCTAATCACGACGAAGGAATTACCTCACAACATTAATCCAATCCATTCTTACATATCAAACACAGATCAAAGTCCAACATCTTACTATATACAATCCAACATAACAACAAACATCTTACTATATACAATCCAACATAACAACAATTACAATAAACATATAACAAAGATAACCATTGGTTGCCTTCCATGAAACGCTTGGTATAACATCGACGACCCGATCTATCCAAGTTTTACTCTGGTTGCCTCAACATCAGAATCTCATTCATTTTGTCCGTATACCATGGAATATGTCATTCAGTGATTTTGAATAACTCTTTCTTAGGAGATCTTTTTTCTGATTCATCATTCAATTCAAGTTCTTATGATTGAGTCGAATATGAAGATATAAAGACTAGTGGTGTAGATGAATTCCCTAAATAGGTAGACTTTAAAATTGTATGGGGTACATTCATCTTAAGCTCATGAGATTTTTCAACAGATGGAATTAAAAGTTTACTATTTTAGGTATCATCCATCATTTCACACATTTCATGAACATTCATACAGTCTTCTTTAAACAATATTTTCAACTCATCATGAAAGTCCATTTCGATCTCATATGTTAACTTACTCTCAAAACTTTCTTGGAAATGGTCTTTTCTTAAATAATCAATTTCATCCACCCAAAAACAATCATCGTATTTTCTCTCAGCTGGATATTTCAGTCTTTAACTCATCAAAAGTGGCTTCATGATCATTAATATTCATAATCAACTTTCCTTTTTGCACATCTATCATAGCTTGTCCAGTAATAAGAAAAAGTCTTCCCAAAATAATTAAATTTTCTTTATCTTCCTCAATATCTAATACAATAAAGTCGACAGGAAAGATAAATTTATCCACTTTAACAAACACATTTTCTATAACCCCTTTTGGATAAATGATAGATCAATCAGTTAATTGAAGAGTTACAGTAATGAGAGAAATATCAGTTAAACCTAACCTTCTGAATATTGATAGAGACATCACATTAATGCTCGATCCTAAATCGCATAAAGCTTTTTCACATAATCTTTCTCCAAATACACAAGGAATTGTTAAGCTAGAAGGATCTTTAAATTTCTTAGGAAATTTTTTCTGAAATATAGCGCTGCACTCCTCACTTAGTGCAACTGTCTCATAATCCCCAAATTTCTTTTTCTTGTTTAATATCTTCTTCATAAACTTTACATAACTTGACATTTGTTCTAAAGCTTCAGTAAAAGGAATATTTATTGTTAACTTCTTAAGTACTTCCATAAACTTTTAAGGTTGTTTATCTAACTCATACTGTCCAAGTCTTTGAGGAAATTGAGGCGGTGATCTTCCTAAATTGATTTTAGTTGGAAATATTAATTTTTCCAGATTCTTAGAAACATGTTCTTTAGGTCTTTTAGTTTCCTTTGTTTTTCTCACAACTTCTTTCTCTTTTCTAATCACACCCTCTATGTCCCTTCCACTTCTTAATTGGACAACGTCTATTTGTTCATCATTTTTCTCTTTAGAGTTGATCTCAATGTTGCTAGGAAGTGTTCCTTGGGGTCTATTGCTAAGTGAATTGGTAATTTGTCCCAGTTGATTCTCTATGTTTTTAATCGCAGCATTTTGACATTGCAACTGGTTTCCCATTTGCAATACCACTTCTTCCATAAACATCTTCTTATCCTCAAATTGTTGATCATTGTTAGAGTTTGGTGGATATGAATGTTTATAGTTTGTGTTCCCCTGATTATTCCAAATTCCATTAGGATTTGCATGATTATTTTCTCATTGTTGGTTTCCATCCCAAATAGTATGATATCAGTTAAAATTAAGATGGTTCTTCCAACCCAAGTTGTAAAAGTTAGAATACATGTTGTTTATGGAATTTAAAGTCTCATATGATAAGTTAAAATCAAATGCCCTAATGAACTTTCCTCACTTACTGAGTGAATTAAGGCTGGTTAATTCCGAGTTGGTCTAACTTCCTTGATATTGTAGCAACCCGAGATGCAAGAATTGCAAACGTATCTGTATCATGAACATTGACTACCTTTTTAGGATTTACCCTTGTAAAGGGCCATTGAAATTCATTTGTAGCAATTTCTTCAATTAACACATATGCTTCATCAAATGATTTTGACATTAATGATCCACCGGCGGCAGTGTCAATTATAGACCTAAAGGATCCTGCTAACCCATTGTAAAAAGTTTGAATTATTAACCAATTGGGCAAAACATGATGTGGACACTTTCTTAGGAGTTCCTTAAATATTTCCCAGGCTTCGTATATTGATTCGCCTTTATACTGACAAAATGAGATAATATCGTTTCTATGTTTGGTTGTCCTTGAAGGTGGAAAATACTTAGCTAGGAATTTCTGAGTTAACTCTTCCCAATTTTTAATAGAGTAGGTGCTAATGAGTATAATCACATTTTAGCCTTATCCCTCAGTGAGAAAGGAAAAAACCTTAGTCTAACAGCATCGTTTGACTTGCCGTTATAATGAAATGTAGCACAAAGTTCTAGATTATTTGATAAGTGTAAATAGGGATCCTCCGAAGGAGTTCCCCAAACTGGTTGTTCTGCACTAATTGGATAATCGATGAATTTATTTCAAACAAGTCAGCTTCTACGGCAGAGATTTGTATACTTGAGTGAATTTCATCTGTCGTAAGATTTACATAATCTCTCAATTATTTATGATGATTTTCTAAGTTATTATTTTGAATGTTTTACATTTTCATTTCTAGTTTTTCAAGTCCATTCTGTTTTTTGATTTTTTTTTCTTTTTTTTCTAACTCAGGATCATAAGACATAAGTCTTACAGATCCTTTGTTTCGCATACGCAACACAACAAATAATACATTAATAATTAAACAAATAAAATAAAAAATATATTTAACCCTATAAAACATTTTCACAAGCCCTTGTTTTTCACATAAACAGTTTTTTCGCAACACTTTTCATACAAAAACACTTTTCACACAAAAATAGTTTTTACGACACTACAGTTTTCAAGTTTAAATCTAATTACTTCAACTAAAATTCTCTTAAAAGTCAAAATCATCCGTTGCGATCCCCGATAACGGCGCCAAAAACTTGATCCCAATATTCTTTTTTTATATATAATTTAAGAAGTTGACACCAGATTTTAATCCCTGGTAATGACACTGAAAACTTGATCCCAAGCAAAGTAAGATTTCAATTATATTTCTAGGGATTTTACGCAAGTATACATATCATTATCAAGTAATATAGAGCTTTCTGATTAAGCTCCGAATATCGATCCCCCGGAGATCGAGATTAATCATGACAACTTTCAAGAGAAATTCTAGTTCAGAATAACACGCCATAGCTTGGAAGGTCGATAAAAGTTTGATTTTGGTTTTATCCTACAATTATCAGTACAATACTACTTCTACTTCTAAATTAAAATACTTAGTGAAAATCAAAAAGTGAGGTTCTTAGTATATTAAAAGTACTCTTCATGCAATGAAAGTAGTGACATGTGTAAAAGTAAAACAAGTAGTGAGAGAGATTGTGACAAATAAGAGTAATTATATTTTTTACCCTTACTAGAGATGTTATAAAAAATATTGGTCAATCTAAAGTTTGAATAATTTTAAAAACGGGCTAGACAGAGAAGATACTAGCTTTCACTCTAGAGTTCCCTCTTATCCCCCACCTGGAGGCTAACATTTCGCATCAAAACCTAAAACAATAGACCAAATTAGGGGCTTTAGCCTGTCACTCTAAAATCCTCTAATTCTACACCCTTTAAAAATTATTTTTTTATTTATTTGCATTTAATTATATGAACTACATTCTCATCCATACAATCTCATGTGATTCTACCTCAGTTGTTTGAGACAATACCATCCCAGATCTTACATGTTCTCACGACAGATTTTAACATGCAAGTTGATCAAGTTTACATGTAAATGAAGAAAAAAGTAAAATCATCACAATATATTCTCACTCTACTCAATTCTATACCATACACATGCATACTAAATTCATTATAAGAAGGAAGAGTAAAGAAAACTACTCACTACGCATGAAGAAACAACAAGAACTTTTCATTGAACAAGACTTTGAAACCATACAAATAAAGTACTAAATTCAAATCAAAATACAATGAAAATACTTATCTCTGATAAAAATCAAACTCTTCTTGTATAGCAAAAACAATCTGAGGAGTGTTGGAAACGTTTAGAAGCAACATAGATGGACTCATTGTGCGATAAAATAAAAAGCATGATAGCTAGAACTTCTCCGGATGTGAAACGGGAAAATTCATGCAAATCATATTTGGACTGCAATTCGTCAAGCAAATCACTGAAAATATTTTATTGACATTTAGAACATGCTTTTAATTCTGATTAGATGAGCTTCAAGTAGTTCGCCGACCCATTTGTCAACCACTGATGATCTTGACACATGAGGGGTCTTACTCATTTTTCTCTGACAATACTCATTGACGAGACAAGCTGCTGTGATCGGCATTGTTGCTCTCTCAACTATTTCTATATTTTCCTCTTCATCTGGCGGGTCCATCCGTTTAAAAGATATGTGTTAGATTTTAATATTAAGTGAATATTATTACAAGTGTAGAGAACTATTAAAAAGAGTCAAAATGAAAGCACTACAAATACTCATAAGCTAAATATCGAAATGCCACGTAAGCATGACTCAATCCATAGTTCATCCTAGAAGTGTGAATTATTATTTCAGGAAATGCCAAATACTAGTGACAAAAAATAACAGCTAGGTACCTTGCATCTCTAAAAAATATCGGAGGTAAGTATCCTCCGTTCCGGCACCAAAGTGGAAAAAGCTTCCCGCTTGTTGTAGTCCTCAAGAAGTTTTACAACGGATAAGTAGAGAGACATGTCACAAAAAATCTTTGGAATTGAGTCCAACAGCTTCACAACATTTGTCATCATTGGGCATCCACACAGAGTTTTACGGGCGCTATATGTGATACTTGTGCAATTAGTTACTTGCTGTGAGATCTGCTCAGATAAGTGCGTTGCCCTAGACTTCATTTTCTTCTTTTCCGTCTAGGTGGAGGTTCTAGGTCGTTTGGACTGACTGGACTCACCCCACTCTCGTTCTTTTGGATGTTCCTCTTGGATCTAATTTAAATGAGCACATTCAGACTCATCCAAATTTTGGGTGAGGTTCTCTGTTGTGGCCCAGACATTGATGCCTTTGACCACAACACCAATGAACATAATATCAAGCTTTTTCTCGAGCTCTAGGTCTATGCCAACAAGCCTAAAATTTTTGGCATTGGGCAGTACCTACAATCGATGAAAATCCATTTCAAATAAACCACATTTCAATGAAGTCGTAGTTTAATATATCATTATCTACTTATAAAAACTTTATCCCATTACCACTCCTCTAACGCATCAACTGTTTTTTTAAGAGGCTCCCAATCTAATCCAATAAACCCTCTCTTTAGCTATTTTCACAATTTTCATTTTTTTTCAGTCGATCATATTTATTTTTCAGTTGAGTTTTGCCATACAGTCTATCTATTTTATCATGAAAGTTTTCGGTGATGTTTTGTGAATATTTTTTATTGAAGTGTGTGGTTAGTCTATTTCCAGTCTTTATCTCTCTCATATACATATCATAAAAAATGATCATTGTCTCTTTATCTCAAATAATAAATAACCCACCTTCCTTTTGTTTACCCATATGAACTATAATACAATTAAAACGTTTAGAATGATAAATAACTAAAAAAAATAAGAACCAAATGAAGATTCAGTGAAATCCTGAAGGTTTGAAGTAGAGCTCAATGAAATTCAAGTTATCAAAGAAAGCTTCATCCTAAACCACCAAATGTACCATTCATACTTTAAGACCAAGTATTATTTGTGATACGTGTGATGTAAGAGCAAGTCATATTTGTCGCAAATAGTGGCAATTGGTGATCGTTTGAGCCCTTTGTTTTTTTTCATTATTTCTCTACATATCATTTTAAAAATGAAATGCTTCACACCTACACAATCCGAAAACCGGGTTAATTCAAAGTTCAGGTCCAAGAAACCCAACAATTTCGAGAGCCAAATAACAATGTACTAACATCGTATAAATGGTTACAGACAAGACACCATTAAAATGATAAATTTTAAAACCATATTATCCAATCCCAAAAATGTGCACATAGATGTTAGATCAGTAATTGTATTTCCCTTTCCTCTTTACTTTAAAATGATTGTATGGAGAGAATTTAGGAGCTGGGCTAGTTATTTTGAAATTATAAATGAGTATTTAGTTTTCTATCATTGCAAATGTTTCATTTTTCATATTAGATCAGTAATTGCATTTTCTTTTCTTCTTCTTTGACTCGAAAAGTATTATATTAATAAATTTTAGGTGTGTGGATCTTTTGAGTATATATCTAGGAAAAGTTGTTTTGAACTGATGCAACTATCTCAGTTTAGATGTCAGATCAGTAACGTCGGCCCAAACACGTCTTGAAAGCTCAGTGAGGTCCCTATATCAAAGAAGGCTTTGTTCTTTATCACCATTTTTATCATATAGGCTGCAAAACTGATTAGTATCTATTGCAATTGGTGATCGTTTAGTACTTTGATCTAATTTTCCATCTTTGCTCTACTGTAAAGTCGAAATAGGAAATGTATCACAACCTAAAAATTCGAATCCAGCATCCCAATGGGCATTAATAATGATCCAACATCTAAACAATTTGATATTTTCATTTGGTCAACACTGTCTCTTCTTGATTTAACAATTAAACAAAGCTATTTGAACAATTTGACAAAGCATCCCAATGGGCATTAATATTGATCCAACATCTAAACAAGTAATCCAGCATCCCAATTAATCTATTTGAATCCAGCATCCCAATAGGCATTAATACTTATCCAACACCTAAACAAATTGATATTTTCATTTGATCAGCACTGTTTCTTCTTGATTTAACAATTAAAAAAAGCTATTTGAACTGCTTCTAAATTCTCTCTATCACTGATCCAACATGAAAACTGAAGCATTTGTAATTGCAAAAAATCAAATTCTTATGTATATATTTTCAAAATAACTAGCACTGCTCTAACATGAACTCTCTCCAAATAATCCTTTCAAACTTCGAATAAGAGGACGAGAAAATGCAGTTATTGATATAACATGAAAACTAAGACATTTGCAATAGCAAAAAATCAAGTTCTCATTGATATATTTTCATACAAGCAAGCACTACTCCTAAATTCTCTCACAACAATCCTAGCAAAGTATGAAAAAGAGGAAATGAAAATACCATAAATGATCTAACATAAGAATTGAAATATTTGCAACAACTGAAAACCAAATTCTGGTTATTATATTTTCAAAATAATTAGCACTACCCCTAAATTCTCTCCAATTAATCCTTTCAAACTTTGAAGAAGAGGAAAGAAAAATAAAAACACTGTTCTAAAATGAAAATTGAGACATTTGCAATAGAAAAAAAAATCAAATTCTTATGTATATATTTTCAAAATGACTAGCACTATTTCTAAATTCCCTCCAAACAATCCTTTTAAAGTTTGAAGAAGAGGAAAGGGAAACACAAATATTGTTCTAACATAAAAACTGAGATATTTGCAATATACAAAAATCAAATTCTCATGTATATATTTTCAAAATAACTAGCACTGCTTCTAAATTCCCTCCATACAATACTTTCAAAGTTTGAGGAAGTGTAACGAGAAATTCAATTTCAGTTCTAACACTAGAATTGAGACATTTGCAATACCAGAAAACCAAATTCTCTTATATATATATTTTCAAAAGAACAAACAATGCTCCTAAATTTCCTCTATACAATCCTTTTGAAGTTTGAAGAAGAGTTAAGGGAAATGCCATCATTGTTCTAACATAAGAATTAAGACATTTGCAATAACAGAAAACCATGTTCTCATGTGGATAATTTCAAAATAACTAACACTGATCCTAAATTCTCTTCAGAGAATCCTTTTAAAGTTTGAAGACGAGGAAAGTCAAATGCAATCACTATTCTAACATAAAAACTTAGGCATTTGCAATAGCAAAAAAATGAATTCTCATTTATATATTTTCAAAAAAATAAGCATTGCCCCTAATTCCTCCATACAATCCTTTCAAAGTTTAAAGAAGAGGAAGAGGAAATGTCGTCACTGATCTAACATGAAAACTGAGACATTGACAATAGCAGAAAAAAATTCTTATATATATATTTTTAAGATAACTAACATTGCTCTAACATAAATTCTCTCTGAACAATCCTTTCAAAGTTTGGAGAAGAGCAAGAGGAAATTTAATTACTAATCTAACATGAAAACTGAGACATTGACAATAACAAAAAAAATCAATTCTCATGGATATATTATCAAAAGAACAAACTCTGTTTGTAAATTCTCTCAATACAATCATTTTCAAGTTTAAAGAGAAGGAAAAAAAGATATGCAATTACTGATTTAACATGAAAACTGAGATATTTGCAATACCATCAAATCAAATTCTGATGGATATATTTTGACAAGAACAAAAATTACTCCTAAATTTCTTCAATACAATTATTTTTAACTTTAAAGAAGAGGAAAGAGAAATGTAATCACTGATTAACATGAAAACTGAGACATTTGCAATGATAGAAAATCAAATTAACATTGATGTATTTCCCAAATAACCAGCACTGTTCCCAAATTCCCTTTATAGAATTCTTTTCGAGTTTGAAGAGGAGGAAGGGGAAATGTAATCACTGATCTAACACGAAAACTAATCACTCAAAATAACAACCACTGGTCCTAAATTCTCTCCAAACAATCATTTCAAATTTTGAATAAGAAGAAATGAAAAACATGAAATGTGAGTCACAATAGCAAAAAATCAAATTCTTGTAGAAATATTTAGAAAAAAACAAACACTGCTCCGAAATTCCCTCTAAATAATCTTTTTCTAAGTTTGAAGAAGAGGAAAGAGAAATGCAATTACAAACCTAATATGGGAACCAAGATGTTTGCAAGATTAGAAAATCAAATTCTCATGATTATCTTCTCAAATAACCAACACTGCTCCTAGATTACCTTCATACAATCCTTTCAAAGTAACCAACACTGCTACTAAATATAAGCAAACCACCAAATCAACAAAGCCACTAAGGCACTCAATGATCTCAAACAACCAAACAGTAGAAGGATAAATCGGTAGCTAAAAATATAACAAAGTAACAAAATAACATAATCAAACCATAAAAAAGTGAGAAGAGGAGACATTATACATACAGAGAAGAGAGGCGACTGTAGCTGAACAAGTGGATCGAGATTTTTCCCTAAAGTCGTAGCGGCAGAGAAAGAGATGAGAGGAGGAACGAAAGGCGAAGTGAGGCTAATATCAGGGACAGGGCAGCATAACGCCCTTTCTTTGTGGGGCAGCGAGGGGATTTTGCAACCGAAACAGAGCATCCGCTGTTGAACGCATCAGCTCTTCTACGTTTCCACTTTCTCAGTTTCACGCATGAGCGACAACGAAAAGGAGCGCAAAAGCCGACAACCAAATGTGTCAAATGATTTTTTGAAAACGAAAACCTACAAAACTGGTGCTCTAAATGGGCTCTTGGGGTTTGTTTGGGGTAATTGCAGCTATTTGAAGAATCAATTGTGAAGCTTTTGCAGAAGAAACTACTGTTCAAAAAGCTGCGGCGGTTATTACAAATTTTTTTCCCTAAAAAGTTAGATCGAAACTTTCTAATAGCCACCACGCTTAGTTAAGTTCGGTTTTGCAGCTTCTTGAAAAGCAGGCAAAACGTAGTTTTGTCAAATAGAAAAAGTGCAGTGCAACACTGTGCCGCCACTGCATCGTTGCCCTAAATGCACCCTTAAGCTTATGTAATCAAGAACACCCTCTTCAATATGTTATGAATAGGAAACTATCAAGAACACCCTCTTCAATATCTAGAGTTATCTAAGAAAATGGCCCAAATGGTTTCTGCACTATTTGGGGACGTCATTTTACTTTTAAACTATTTAAAGTGTCCAATTTAGTTCCTTGTTAAATATGATCTAAAATAGTCCTGTAGTTAGCATCTCTGTTTAATTGGATGAGAATTTCATGCATATTTCATGAATGAAATGACAAATAAGGGTATTTCACATAATTAAGGTGTACAATAATTTCATTTTTCAAATAATGCCGTTATTTCCAGCCTCATTTTAACAGTGAGACTATTTTGGATCTTGTTTGAGAGAATGGATTAGATTGGATACTCTAAATAGTTTGGGTTTAAAGTAATGCCACTTTACAACAAATAGTTCATGAAGTAATTTGATCATTTTCTTAGTTTTAAATAAACAAATAATAAAAAGTTTCTCCACGACGGCTAGATCACCTTGGTACATTTTCATCTTTTTAAGAATTGGATGAATGTTTACTCCTTTTATATAAAAATTCTCTTTTGATTCATATCAATACGAAATATTATTATATTTAAATATGTGTGAATTTTTTCCCTTCAATCTTCGCATTTCTAATAGGGAATAAACAGAGCTAGAGTTGAACAGATGGAATTTCGTTTAAAAGAGGATATCCTGATTGAAGCGGCCCGGTATTTTTGTATATTATTTTGTTCTTATTGCATTGTTTTATGTTTGAAAATGATAGATTGTATTTGAAATGTTTAATTGCAGGTATGGGAGTAAAATTCTTGTTACTGATGAACTGCCTGATGGTCAGATGGTGGACCTATGGGAACCAGTAACACGGGATCATGTTAAGACTCCTTTGGAGGTATGAATAGTTTCACTTTTGCAGCTGTAATTTTGGCCATTTATATATGATTGTCATAATATTCACCATTTGTTTTATTTGATAGGTTTATCAAGAGTTGCAGATGGAAGGCTACCTTGTTGATTATGAGAGGGTTCCCATTACAGATGAAAAGTCCCCTAAAGAGCGAGATTTTGATGATTTGGTTAGTCATCCATTCCAATAATTTTCTTTTATGTCATCACGTCTTAATATATATATATATATATATATATATATATATAGTTGTTTTTTCATTTTAGATGGAACAAATTTTATTTTTTGCATATGAAAATCCCCAGGTAGTTTAAAAGCTGTGATTCACTTCTTATTTTTTTAAAATACCAATTTTTATATGTTTGTATGCTTACGCACCCACCAATATGTGCTAAGTTTTGAACTCTAGTGTCAAGGCATTGTGAGAAAGCACCCAATGATAAGGCCAAGTGGGTTGCGCTTTTAATATCTTTTATTTATAGTAGCTTGTCATGCCTTTGTTTGAAATATCCGACAATCTTACCTTTGGTCGTTCTACTCTATCATAAGCTGCCTTCTTTGTAGTATGAACTTGATTTTCGGTTAACACTGAATTTGCATGTTGAGAAATAACAATGCTGATCCATTTTTTTTTTATGTAGTATTAATCCGGCTGCATAATTGTTTCTTTGTCCATGTCAGGTGCATCGGATTTCTCAAGTGGAAAATGATACTGAATATATTTTTAATTGTCAAATGGGTAGGGGAAGAACTACAACAGGGATGGTGATAGCTACTTTGGTTTACCTTAATCGTATTGGAGCATCGGGTGAGAGCATAACTTGCAACATTTATACCATGAAATTTCAACGATATCTATGACTCACTTGAGTTTAAAATTTGTACCGCACTCCTATGAGACAGTACAACTGGGCTTCTAATATGGATTATTGTGACATATTTGGTGTAAATGAGTTAAGCCGAGCCTACTCGCTTTGCTCATTGTAGGCTTGATCTCTAGCTCAAGCTCCTATACTATGCTCGAGCTTTGCTCATCTTAAAATTGTAGCTACTAGTGCGCTCGATTTTCCCCTACTTTATCATACCCTTGACAACGAAGAAGCAAGGAAGTTGTGATAGTAGCTTGTTTAAGAAGGGATAAAAATTTGAAGCTTTCTAGGGAAGGGTCTGACGGTGAGAAAGTTATTGCGGGAGCTTGTTGGAGAAGACATTGGTGGGACCAGTGACAAGAAAGTTGCAGTTGGATTTTGTTGGAGAATGAATTATTGAGACCAACGGAGATGAAGTGCTGGGAGCTCTTTAGTGAATGCGTCGACATGATTAGACAATCAAGAGTCACTACGGGAGCTCACTTTATAAGGAAATGATGAGATCAACGGCATTTGAAGAAGAAGAGTTTGCGAGACTAGCGGCCTCCATACAGGCTCAAGATTAACCTAAAATGGGAGAAATCAGATTTTGGTCTACCTATTTATTTAATAGAGTTAGTTTGCAAGCAAACGAATCTAGTCTTTTCAAGATTGAAGTTGAGCCCAACCTCTTTTAATATATGAGTTGTAATTTGAGCTCGAGCTCTTGGTTCAATCAGCTTGACTTAAGAGCCGGCTCAGCTCACTTATATCTTTTGCACCTCACTTCGACGGTGGTTCTCTCTAATACATTAATATATGTTTGCATTTTTATGCTTGTAGGCATTCCAAGGACGCATTCCATTGGAAAAATTTTCAGCACTGGGATTGATGTCACTGATAATATGCCTAATTCTGAGGATGCTGCACGGAGAGGTGAATACACTGTTATTAGAAGCCTGGTTCGTGTACTGGAGGTCAGAAATCTTGTCATTTACTTTTCCCATGTTCGCTAGCGAGAATCTGTTAGAGATTCACCATTGAATATGATTTTTTTCCTTTTAGGGTGGAGTAGAGGGAAAACGGCAAGTGGACAAAGTTATTGATAAGTGTGACGCCATGCAGGTTTGAATATTTTTTGTGGAAACTTCCAAAAAGTTTGAATTATGTGACAACTTCTTTCCTGTTAAGTGACTTTATCAGCCCTAGTTTACACAGCCAACTTCAACCTTTGGAAAATGGATCTCCGAAAATGACATTTTTTTCTATCTTAAGCTTTGTTTGTTTGGTTCTACAGAATTTGAGAGAAGCTATTAGCAATTATCGTAACAATATTCTTCGCCAGCCTGACGAGAAGAAGAGGGAAGCCTCACTATCCTTCTTTGCGGAATACTTGGAAAGATACTACTTTCTCATTTGCTTTGCTGTTTACATCCACACAGAAAGAGCAGCTCTTCATGCTAGTTCAAACGAGAGAAAAACATTTTCAGACTGGATGAGAGCAAGACCCGAACTGTATAGCATACTGCGCAGGTGTGTATCTTGCCAAATTTCAGTGCCAGTTCCATTTTAAGAATCATCAGAACGATGTTGGTTCAACAATCACTCAACCCTGAGTTTTGGAGAGGAATTTATGGATATGCAAATCTTGAATTAGATTATTATCCTTCTACATGGATAAAAGAAACAATCCGGTGCAAGTTTGTTTTTTTAGTCATTTTTCAATATTAAAACATCTAAATAACTAATAAAACTATTTATTTTTATATGCGCCATTAGAAGTATTAGTATATCAAAATTCTTTTCCTTTCATATCTAGTTAGCCATTTTCAATATGCGTACTTAGCATCTTGTGATGGTTTAGATGCCGGGATATATTATCAAAACTAATATACATTTATGTTTAGGTTGTCGTTTGTTTAGCAAATATAAAAAGCATTTTTTGATGGAATGGATAGTGGGACAAGTGTAATGCTCAAATTTGAAGAAACATGTAAAATTCGGCAAGTTTGAAAAGTATCTCAAATTTCACACATCTCAAAATTTGCTTAAAGCAATTTTATAAAATTCTATGCATGAAATCAATTAATTTGATATAAAATACTATATGTAAATTATGAACGGTTTGATAGGTAGTTAATTTTGAAGTTATAAATATAATTATCTTGATTATTATCTAATTTTTGCCTAATCTCGTGCATGTGCACCATAGCCATTGACTCCTCCCGCACTTACTCGAGCATGCGCTAGTTGGATGAGATCGAACGGCTAGGAATTTCTTATGTGCTACTTCCCATTGCCCACTACCTAGTCTCGGTTTCCCGCACCAAGGGAACTCCCGCGATTGAGTACTGTAGGTAGGTCACGAACAACAAGGGGCGAGCTGCCACCTGAGAACCGTAGAGCACGATCTAGGATTTCAGGGCAATTTTCATAAGTGTGAATCATTGTCTCACATCATTTTAAACTTTCATTTTCTTTCTCATTCTTCCGTTTTGACATTTGCTATGTTTTTCGACTTTTCTCGTTTTCGACAGTTGTCGGAAACACAGATTTTGTGCCAGAAGTGTCGTAATTGATTTTGCGAGCTTCTAAAAAATATTTTAGCACGAAATCAGTGAGGAGAAGCAAGATTTGAGGTGATAGGATGGAGGAAATGTGAAAATTTGTGATATTGGAAAGACAAATTTAGCTGAAAAGCCCTTTTGAGGTATGTATTGACAAATAAAGTACATTTTTGGGTTAATGCATGTTATGAACTAAATTTTATGAAATTCTATGTTGTATGCAGACCCCAGGTTGTCTATACATAGCGGCGTGTAGACACTTGTCTTAGGGCTGCTCCGTCAGGTCAGTTGGAATAATCTTGTGCTAATTTAAGAAAAATAATCTTTTATAGGTTTTCATATGATTTTTAGTTTGACATAGATGCATTTGAAATTTCATGCATAATTTAAATGGATATCTTTAATTGAATGTATAAATACATGTTTACTTCTCTTACGATATATATGATGCTATGCTATGTTATTATACAAGTGATTATGCGTGCGAAATTAATTGCCTGTAGGTATTCATTTGTTGTGCTTCATACCTATGACATATATAATGTCTTATTAATGCTTGATATATGAATGGTGATTTAATTGTTGCAATGAATGTTATAAGTAGACTATTATTTGAATGCTTGTAAGTTCACTACGCAGGGATATAATATTTCTAACTCCTGATATTTATACGGAGACGAACCTCTGGGAACCGTTGGGATTAGGCTATGGTAGAACGTTAAAAAGTCGTGGGTATTTGGGGGGCTATCAATAACTGTTATGTTTGGGAAAACTCAACATTTATTGATAGTTTTTATGACTTTTGGGATAGGAAGACGACCCATGATGAAAAAATATGGAAATAGTTGAACTCTATGCATTAAATAAGTGAAATTATTATGATGAATTTTGTGAAATGACATTCCTATGATCATTTACTCTGAACATTCTTTTGATTATCTTATGATTTCATGCTTATGACCTATATGTTACACTACAGTCTTGATTTTTTTTTATATTGTCTGTATTTGCTCTCTTTTCTTGTTCTTTATTATATTAGCATGTTATGATTTATGTGTAGACATGTATAGTTTCATATGAGCATACATGTTTCTCTATATAAAATCTTATGTTAGCCCTGATTATTTCTTTGAGCTTATTGTTGCTTATTCTTCATTGTTGCCTTCCAAGTAAGGGCAACGAGCAATGGGGCGAGTAGCTAGGTGCGTCATTGTACGGCTTTTGTACGATAGTTTTGAAAGCTTATACATATGTTTTTGGTACATATTTTTGCTATATTGGATTTAACACATTTGTGTTGTTTCTTGTTTTGGATGATATGATTTTCATGATTCCAAGTAGATATATGAAATGTAATGTATCAGATATGTTGCAACATTCTAATTAGACTAATTCATCATCCACTGAGTTCCGATTACAAAGTCTGGACGAGTGCTAGTGAGAGTTGGTCTGATCAAATTGCCAGCCTCTGTCACACTACGATTGACCCTAGCGGGGGTTAGTTGGGGTGTGACAAAAAGTAGTATCAGAGCGTGGTTATTGGATGAAAAAAATAATTGAAGCATGTAGGATTTTGAAGAAGTACAAATGAGATCAAATATGAATTGATTTCTACAAAGCTATAGGTGAATGAATCTGGGATGGGTAACTATTACAAATTAAGTTCACGTGCGCACGATAAAATTATTATATGTAAATTGCATGAGATTAATAAGCTGTGTCAATACAGATAAACATGAATGGAGAAGAATTAGAAAGTACAGAAGGCCAATCTTGTTGGCCAAGTGCAGAGCACAAAGTTAGAACTGCAAATGTTTTGCACATAAATGAAAATCAGAACAAGACAAATGAGAACTGGAGTTACTGAGTTATAGGGCATTCTGAAGCTAATATCATAAGTGGTTGACAAAATGACTACTATAAAAAAAGCTTCCACTAGTACAAAACCCAGATTCAAAATTGGGGTAGAAGTGGATCGACTCTTAAAGATATTTATATTTTTGAAGCCACCTGCATTCAAGAGTGCTAGTGATCCTACAGTTGCTGAAGATTTGCTCTTAAAGATTAGAAAAATTCTAGACAATATGATTTGTCCGGAAAATAAGAGAGTAGTGTTAGCTACATTCATGCTAAAACGTGAGGCAGAAAGGTGGTGACAGACGTGGCATAGAGAAAAATTTCAGCTGACATCTCTTCCACAAATTCAGTAGGAAGAATTTGTTAAAGTCTTTAAAGATTGGTTTATTATTCCTTCAACCAGAATAACAATGCATGGTAAGTTTTTCAATCTAACTCAAGGGTTCAAGAAACTTATGCAATATGAGGCAAAGTTCACTTCTCTTTCCAGATATGCAACTCACTATGTCAACACCTACAATGACAAGTGTCACAAATTTTTGCACAGTCTCAGAGATCAGTTGTGGTTAGCATTAGCTCCATTTGAAATTATCGATTTCTTCATGCTTGTTGAAAGAGTTGGAAGAATTGAAAATGGGTTGAACTTTTCCAATTAGCAGTGACAACCTTAGGCAAGCAAGCAAAAGTATTTTGGCAAATGAGAATACTTTCAAAACAAGACACTTAAATTAGAAGATAAACAAAAACAACCACAATCAGAAAAGACATTTTGTGAAAAATGTTGAAAGAAATATTTTGGACAGTGCTTAATTGGTTCCAGAAAATGTTACAAATGTGGATAGCTAGGATACATTCAAATGAATTGTCCACAGGAAAAGGATAACAAAATACTAACAATCCAAGGATAGGGATTGTCTAAAAAATTTTGGAAGGTTGTCAGTTTAGCAGAACTCAATTTTGGGGAAAGCGTTCAGTGCAAACAAAAGGTGAAACATCGGAGTGCAAAGTTGAGCAATAGGTAAAAGCCCGAGTTTTGTAATTAACTCTAAAGAAGCTAAAGGATTTTAGGAAGTCGTTATATGCATGCTCCTAATTAAAGATCAGCTTGGCACTGTTCTATTCAATTCAAATGCATCACCTTTCTTTATGTTTGAGTAGTTTGCTGCTAATTTCTTGTTGATATTTGGCATTTTTCTCCTACTCCATGTGTCGTTATGTCTTCGGAAATTGGGTTTTATACAAATGGAAAAAAGTTCAATATGTAGTGCATGTTCATATTCATGATAAGAAGTTGCCGACGGAGTTGATTATTTTATCAATTCAGACTTTTGATGTCGTTTATGGGATTGAGTGGTTGGTAAATCATTTTGATACAATTGAATGCTAGAAAAGGCAGTGAAGTTGAAATCGCTTCATAAAAAAATATTTTCATGTGATTGAAATGCACAATCTTCCCTGATTAGTGCAGTGAAAGTTGAAAAGTGTCCGCGAAGTGGTGAAATGATATTTTTGGCAAAATTAGAAGTGCTAAATAATGATGTACATGAATTGAAGAACATCCCATTGATTTTAGAATTTGTTGATGTATTTCTTAAAAAATTGCTAAGACTGCCACTAGAATGAGAAGTGAAGCTTAGTATTGATGTGCAACCGGGAACGTTTGCAATATTCAAATCTCTTTACAGGATAGCTCCGAAGGAATTATGAGAATTGAAATGTCAGTTCTAGGAATTGATCGATAAGAGTTTTATGAGACCAAGTAATTTACCTTGGAGTGCTCCATTATTGTTCGTCGAGAAGGATGGATTCATGAAGTTATATATATTGATTGCAGAGAGTTGAAAAATATGACAATTAAGAACAAATATCTTTTGCCCAGATTAAGCGACATGGTGTATTTACATCAGTTGAGAGTGCAACCTACTTTGATGGATAAAATTAAGACAGCTCGTGAGGATAATAGTGAATATCAAAAACTCCTGATGCAATGTCAATCATAAACGATGACTGATATGACTTGATGAAGATGACATTATCCGAAATAAGCTGTAGATATTGGTACCTACTGATTCTGATTTGAGACAAAAAATTTTACATGAAGCTCGTCATTCAGGGTATACAATTCATTCATTTAATACAAAAATGTATAAAGATTTAAAGTTGGTATTTTGGTGGTGAAGTATGAAGAGGAATGTTGCTGAATATGTATCTTAATGTCAAGCATGTTAGATTGTAAAGTCTGAGCATCAGAGACCCAGTTAATTGCTACAATCATTGTCAATATTTGAATGAAAATGGGAAGAAAATGTTATGGATTTTGTCATGGGCTTTCCTCGATCTAAAAAGGTTCACAATAGTATTTGAGTCATTATTGACAAGTTAACTAAGTCAGTTCACTTTTTGCCTATCAGACAAACAAATTCAGTAGAAATTTGGTCAGATTGTATGTTAAAGAAATTATCAGCTTGCACGACATTCCAAAAGTTATCGGTTCTGACAGAGATGAAAGAATCACACCCAGGTTGTGGAAAGACATTCAACAAGGTTTGAGTACACAATTAAGCACTGCTTTCATCTAGAAACCGACAAACATTCAGAAAAGACAATTCACGTGTTGAAAGATCTGTTAAGGCTTTATGTTCTCCACGTTGGAGGCAGTTGGGAAGATCACATTCTAATGATCGATATTGCCTACAACAATAACTATCAGTCTAGTATCAAAATGACTTCTTCTGAAGTGCTGTATGGCAGAAAGTGCAGAACTCTACTCAATTGGGTCGAAGTGGGGTAATGTATGTATAATGTTAGGTCTCAAGTTAGTTGATGAAGCTACTGAAAAAGTCATTCTAATTAGAGACAGATTGAAAACTGCTCAGGACTGACAATAGAAATACTACGACTTAAAACACAAAGCAATTGAATTTGATGTTGAAGATTTTTTAATTTTTTAAAAGTAATGCTAATGAAAGGTACAACTAGATTTGGTCAAGGAAGCAAGCTTAGTCCTAGGTATATTGGTTCTTCTAAAATTTTAGAAAGGATCGGTCTAGTCACCTACCGACTAATGTTACCTACATATATGTTAGATACACACGATGTTTTCACATTTCAATGTTAAAGAAATGTGTTTCAAATTCAGAGCAGAGAATTTCACATGAAGATATTGAAATACAGAATAATCTAATATATATTGAAGTGCCTGAAAAGATTTTAGAAACTGATGTTAAGAAGCTCAAAAACAAACATATTCCTTTTGTGAATATAAAGTGGAAACATAGTTCTAAAAAGGAAGCTACTTGGAAAACAAAAAAAAAGTGCTTCGAAAATATCCCTCTTCATGTAAAGTCAGAAATTTTGAGGACAAAATTTATTAGGAGGGGAGAGCTGTAACACTCAAATTTCAAGAAACATTTAAAATTCAACAAATCGGTAAAATATCTCAAATTTTGCACACGTCAGATTTTGTTCGAAGCAATTTTATAAACTTCTATGCATGAAATCGATCAATTCGATATAAAACATTGTATTTAAATTATGAACTGTTTGGGAGATATTTAATTTTGAAGTTATAACTATAATTATCTTCATTATTACTCTAATGTTTCTCTAATGTTTCGCAAGTGCATTGTAGCCACCGACTCCTCATGCACTTACTCGAGCATGCGTCAGTTGGATGAGATCAAATGATTAGGAATTTCTTAGGATTTTCTTAAGTGTTGTGTCCCAATGCCCTCTCCCTAGTCTCGGTTTCTCGCACCAAGGGAGCTCCCGTGATCGAGTACTGTTGCTAGGTCGCGAACAACAAAGGGCGAGTGGCCAGTTGGGAGCCGCATAGCATGATCCAAGGCTCCGGGCCGATTTTTGTAAGTGTGAATCGCCCTCACGTCATTTGAGACTTTCAATATCTTCCTCACCTTTCCATTTTGACATTTGCCTCGTTTTTCGTGCTTCTCTCGTTTTCGACAGCTGTTGAAGGCGCCAATTTTGTGTCAGAATTGTCATAATTAATTTTGCGAGCTTCTAAAAATATTTTAGTACGAAATCTGTGAGATGTAAGATTTGAGGCGATAGGAAGGAGGAAATGTGAATTTATGCCGAAAAAGCCTTTTGAGGTATGCTTTTGGGTTAATGCATTTTACGAAATCCCGTGTTGTCTACAAGCCCCGGGTTGTCTATATGAGGCGGCGAGCTTGAGACAACCATGTGGGCACTTGTCGTAGGGCTGCTCCATCGAGTCAGGTGAAATAATTATGTGCTAATATAGAAAAAATAATATTCTATAGGTTTTCATATGATTTTTTGTTTGACAGATATGCATTTCGAATTTCCTGCATATTGTAAATGGATACTTTCAATTGAATGTATGAATGCATTTTTACTTCTTTTACGATACATATGATGCTATGTTATGATACAGATGACTAAGGGTCCGTTTGGTGCACCTGAATTCGCGCGACGCTGTTTGAAAACGCGTTTTTGTGCGTTTGGTTCTCACGTCGTGGTGGTATTTTGAAAAAAGTTTGTTAAAACGCGGCCGCGGGTTCGATTCCAGCCCACGTTTTGTTTGTCTCGACCCTGAGTTCAATTACTCCGCGACCCCTCTTCTTGCGTTTCATCCGTCTCTCTCAACGCGATTCTTCTGCTGCAGATATCTCTCTCCTATGGTTTCATGGCTCCGGAAGCTAGGCGTTATTCACGGTTCGCTATTTTCAGTTGTGAATGGTTGTTTCGACAACCCTTACATTCTTCTCTTTCTCCCCTTTTTTATTTCGCTCGATTTTTGGTGGTTTGTGCACTCTGTGCTATGTGTGGTGGATCACTTTCTCTGGTTTGCTAGATCACTTTGTTCGGTTGGTGGTTATTGTGGTGAGGCTTTGACTTAGTTTGGTGGTTGTGCTCATGATTGAATCTATGCGGTGCTCTCTCTTCTACCTCTCTTTTCTGTTTTTCACCTCATTTCTCTCTTCTCTGTGTTGTTATGTGCATTAAGTTCGTTGGTTTCCTCATTTAGAAATCTCTATTTGCTCAGTTTTGTTGGTTTTATGTTTTTTATACTCGGTTATGTGGTTTTGAAGCTTCATGTTGCATCCATACTGATTTTGTTTTATGATTTTGACACAATGGTTTTTGGGTTAGTGCTTTGCGGCTATCTTTGGATTTTGTGGTGCTTTATGCTCTTAGCAATGCTTCGGGTGCCGTATATGTGGCCTGCTCTATTCTTTTGGTTCTTATGCTATTAGCTTTGGATTTTTTATGAACTTTGATATTTTAACGAGAAATTTGAAAATTGGATGAAATTTGGTGTTCGATTTGTTAAAAACAACATTTTGGGTGCTGTATATGTGTCGAATATTGGCTGGAAACATGAGTTTTGAATTTTAGTGGGAATTTCATGTTGGATTTGTATATTGTTATTTTCAATTTCACTGGAATTTCCGTGGGAAAATTGGATGTATATTGCTATTTTCGATGGGAAATTCACTGGAATTTCATGTTGAATTTGTATACCACTGAAATAACATGAATTTGGTGTGGAGGTGGTGGGTTGTGGATGTGTTGGTGTGGTGAGGAGATGGTGGTGTGTGGATGTGTTGGGTGGTTGTGTGGTGTGGAGGTGTCAGGTGGAGGTGATTGTGTGTGGATGTGTTGTGTGGTGTGGATGTATTGG
>NEWO01000056.1:123873-134415 GCA_003013225.1 Phalaenopsis aphrodite | reverse complement strand
GTGATGTGGGAGGTTGTGTGGTGTGGGAGGGTTGTGTGTGGATGTGCTGGTGTGGTGTGGAGGTGGTGGTGTGGGAGGGTTGTGTGGTGTGGAGGTGGTGGTGTTGGGTGGTTGTGTGATGAGAAGGTGGTGGTGTATGGTGTGGAGGAGGTAGTGGTGTGTTTTGTGGAGTTGTGGTATGCGGTGTGGAGGTGGTAGTGTGGTGTGTGGATGTGCTGGTGTGGATGTGCTGGTGTGGATGTGGAGGTCTTGGTGTGTAGGTTGTGGTGATGATATTGTGACATTTTGATTTTTCTTTGATATGCGATGTCGTGGTTTTCCTATTTATGTGTTTACTTTTTCTAATGTTAGTAGTAATACAATGGTTAAGAAAAAAGAGGTTGGTTCATCTGCAATGTGGGATAAAGAGATAAAATTAATATTTTACGATCTTTGCCTCAAGGAGGTCGATTTGGGAAATAGGTTGACAATCTTTTTCAATAAGGAAGTGTGACAAAATATTATTAGAAAATTCAAGGAAAGTATAGACAGAGAGTACGATCGGATGTGGTTAAAAAACAAGTGGGATCAGCTCAAGAAGGATTGAAATATCTGGAAGAAATTGAAGCGAGGATCAACGGGTCTGGGGTGGGATTTGTTGAAACGAATGATTGATGCTTCCGAGTAGTTGACAGAGAGACTTGCGGTGAGCATTTCTGAAATGTCTTCTATTTTGGTTAATTTGTAATTTGTTTTTAAATTGAACTACTTTATATGAGTTTGTAGGCGGCGCCTGCTATGAAAAAAATTAAATATAATGGAATAGATCCCGAGTTGGAGGAGAAGTTGAATCGTATGTTTGGGGTTGTCGTGAAATGGGCAACAATGCATGTGCCCCCAATGAGACGCGGTTTGGTGATATCCCTGAAAATTTGGGAGCCGACCAATCGGGTGATTTCACTGAAGGCCCCAACCCAGACCTCCATGAACTTCAGTCCACGAGTCATTCTAAGCATTCGTGGGTTGAAAAGAGAGAAAATTGGAGCTGCTTTCCTTAGAAGCCAGATATCACCGCTGGTTGTTTTAATGGTATCCAGTGATGCAAATTTGTAAACCTGATCCTTTGCGAGCGAACTAACAGTGCTGATAATGAAATTAAAAAAAATTTCAATTGGAGGGGATACCATCATAAACAAATATTCCAAAGTTTAATACAAACCATTTTAACATATGAAGAATAAAAAAAATCGAAATCTAAGGGTGCGTTCGAGGTAGCTTATCTGCTGCGGTGACGTTTTGAGAACACTACCATAGCTTTTAGAAGAAGCGTTCGGGAGGCGTTTTTGAAGACTGTGTTTGGTCGTATAATTAAACACGGGACCCTGCTGTCCCGCGTATCTTTTCTCATCTGACGGGATTGCCTTTCTTCGCATATCCTCTAGCGCTTTTGCCTCTCTCACGCGCTTGGACCTCCTACTCCTCCGTTTAACCTCCAACCTCGTCGATTTGCGGAGCCAAGGCCTTTGTCGGAAGGGACATGTGAGGAAATGAGTTTGACGAAGAATCCGCCGAGGAAGGGGAGGCGTTGGGGTCTTTGGTTTTGTCTGAATAACTTCGAAGTGGATCCATGAAGGAGTTCGGAGGAGGATTTGAGGTGAAAGCAAGGGAATAAGGATTCACCGTATGATTCCAACTACTGATGGAGCTGGCGCTCGATCCGCCTCTTCCTATTGAAGATTTCAACAAAGAGGCACTCCATTGTTGTCTTCTATCCCCGATTCGGAGCATGAGTGTCGTTGGAACCGAGATACCATAGGTGAAGTCTGCACGGAGAGGGCGAAGCGTAACGTGTCGAGTAGGAGAAGGGAAGGGGACAAACAAATTTTTTTTAATTTAATTGATTTATAATTAATATGTTATCAAATTAATTATACATATATAATTATTTAATTATTAATTAATAACAAAAATAAATTACATATTAAATTTAATTATTTTAATAACATTCGAATGACTATTAATTACTTTGATAAATAAACAATTTACAACATAAATTAATGAATATTAAATTATTGTTTGATATAATGTTTAAGAAATTTATTATTAATGATTAATTAGTTGGATACGTATTTAATTATAAGTATGATTAAGAAATAAATTAAACTTAAATATATTTAATAATCATATCATTAATATGTAATATTAAGTTATTAACTCTTAAAAGTATTTTAAAAATCATATGATATTTTTTGAAGGCATGTTTCTGAAGTGAGGAATTTATATTTTTTGATAGTGGAATGCTTCTAAGGTTTTTGTGAATTTAGATCTACTAAAAATTATCGAATAGTTTTTGAAAATTTATTCTAAACTCACAAACCAAATAGTTAGGCAGCTTATCCAGACCAGGGGCAAAATGATCATTTATCCAGAAACAACTGGAAATCAGCTGTTTTCCAAACACACAAATCGAACAGTTAAGAGAACTGCTTATCTGGATAAGCTGCAGCTGCCCCAAACAGACCCTAAATTTGTTTGTGTGAATTTCCTGCTAAAGCTTAAAATAGTAATTCATCAGCTCTCTATAATAATTTGTAAAGGATGATAAATTTAAGCTTGACCTAAGCTAACAAAGAGTTTATATCTTTTTAGGTGCATATCTATGATAATTTTATCTTGTGTTAGTAGTAAAGTGTCACGTATTCTTTAATGATATTCATTTGTTGCAGATTGCACCACCAAAAAAAATTGTAATGATAGAAATTAAGTAGTTATAATAATAATAATAATAATAATAATAATAATAATAATAATAATAATAATAATAATAATAATAATAATAATCATAATAAACTTACGCAACCCCTTTAGTTATAACATAATAGTCAACCCTAATTCGATCAAATCGAAACATATCAAGCGAGAAAGAGGAAAGGAAGCCACATAGGAGAAGGAAGAAGTTATGGTTACTGTGCAGCGTCGTGCACTAGCCATGGAAGGAGGAGAAATCGAAGGAAAGAAGGAGAAGGAAAGTTGTCGAGCGGTATTGAAGACTTACTTGGACCGATTAGCGATCGAAGAGGAGACGTCGACGCTGTGTGCTTCTGCATAGGAAGAGGAGGAAGAAGAAGAATGCGGATGTTGCTTGCATCGAGCCGACCTAAGGAGAAGATGTAGGTGAGTCGACTTCCGTGCTTTGCTCGCGTGTTGGGAGAAGACGCCGACATCTAGGATTGAAGGGTGAAGGGGGGAGGAAGAAAGGTGTCGTGTCCTCGTTCGTGTAGAAGAAGAGGACTCGAGCTCCTCTTTGTCGAAGCTAGATCGAGAAGAGGAAGAGGAGAAGAGAACTTCTGCAAAAGGCTAGGTCAGTCGACCAAATACTTGTAAGGTAAAAAAAAAACGTATGAGTTTATTTTAGGCTATATAAATTTAGTTTATATATATATATATATATATATATATATATATATATATATATATATATATATATATATATATATATATATATATAATTTAATGGAAATACTTATGAGTTATGAATTTAAACCACATATTTTACGTGGATGGATTTGATGTATATGAGAAAGTGAGTTGACTCATGCGTGAAATTGGGCTTTATGTGCGATTGGTACGAACCAAATCTTCCGAGTGTTTAATGTTTTATGATGTAAATTTGCTTATATTGAAATTATTAGTTTATTTATTAATGCTCATGACACATTTCAATTAATTAGATATTAAAGTAGAAGGTTGGATGCTAAATCAATTAAAGTTGTAAAAGAAAAGGGGAATTCTATGCAAGGATGCTAATCAAACTTTTAAGGTAACAAATTTTTAATTACTTGTGTGTTTATTTTAATTACCTGTCATTAGATACATTAAGTATTTCTTTTAAGAATAAAATTTTTAACAAATGATGCCACAATCATTTAATATAGGTGGTTATCCAAAGAAGTGAATGAATGGTTCAAGTATTTAAGAGGTCTCTTAAGGCTAAGGTGAGTAATTATTTTCTTTTATATTTTAAATTTAAATTATTTTAAAGAATTCCTTTAATGCTTTAAAAAATTATTTTATGATTGTATGCATATTGTAGCTTAAGAATGCCTAATGTTTTTAAAGGATGTAATTTAAATGAAATGAAATGAAAATAAAATATTAATTTATACAATATTATACCCAGATGGTACTGTTAAGGGATGCAATGTACTCTTGCACGTTAAAAGAAATGGTAAATGTGTGCATCAATGTGCAATTTGAGGGTGTTTTTGGGTACATTATTTAAGGTGTTTTTGAACACATTTTGAGGGTGCCTTAATGCACAAATTTGAGGTTACTTTCAGCTATGCAGATAATCCTGTTATGACTTTTAAAAAGGTAAAAAAATGATAAATACTTAAAGTGGAATGGAAAGGGGGTAAATTTGAAGTTTTAAGAAAATTAACTGCATTTCTCTTTTGGTCATTTATGCAGAGCATATCATAAGAATTTAATGTATATTAGATTATAATAACTCACTAAGTTATACTTATAATTGCAAATTAATATTTTCTTTTAGGAGAAGGAAAATTTTAGGTTGTTATGTTTGATGGGAGACTTTTTTTACCAGAGGAAAACCACTCCTGCTATGTATTGTCTTGATGATAGTTTTCTTTACTCTTTTTGTTGGTTTTTGATTCACTATTCAATACTGGATTGAAATGTTATTTTTGGATTTTATTCTTTCTGGATGCTTTAGATTTTAATGCTCTTATGGATTTGTGGCTCTTTTATATGTATTGTAAGTTTTTAAAATGCGTATAGTTAGATGTTAATGCCATTCGACCACTGTTCTTGCCTTCGTTAATTGTAAGCACCCAACCGGGTCGTGATAAATATGGTAACAGAGCGTTTATGTTTGATGATGATCTAAAAGAGCCATTTGGAGATTACTTTAATTTATATGTGATATTAATGAAAGATTAAATTGTGTATAATCATAATCTTTTTTATGCAATTTCAGAAATATGAAAAATCTGGGGGATGAAGCTAGAGATGATCTTGTAGGAGTTATTGCACCCCTGCAGATATCTATCAACACTGATGCATTTTTTGAGATAATGACTGTAGAAATGCAACTGATTAAGAACTCTCAGACTCAGCGGGTTCCAATGAAGTCAAATGGATAAATACCTGAAATTATTTTAGGATATGAGACCACCTCTTTTTTCCAGAGTAGGAGGTCCGGTAGATGTTGAAAACTGGCTTTTGAGAGTGGAGAAGATTCTAGATGGATTGTCTTGTTCTCCAGAGAGGATGGTTACATTGGTTACTTTTGCATTAGAGGGAGAAACGAAGAAATGGTGGCGTAGACAACTGCAAAAGAAATTTGAGGTAGAGCCATGCATCAGTGTGGCGAATTCGTGAGCATCTTTAGAGACTGGTTCGTACCACTGTCTGCTGGGAGGCAAATACAAGACATTTTTATCAGGCATCTTTAGAGATTGGTTCGTACCACTGTCTGCTAGGAGGCAAATGCATGACATTTTTATCGGGTTGGTATAGGGTGATTGCTCGATTATGCAGTATGAAGTTGAATTTACCATGCTCTTGCGGTATGCACCTTAGCTGATTCCTAATGTAAGGAAGTGTCGCTGATTTTTGTCTTGGTTCAGGGATGTGATTAGACAACCATTGGTTCCTTTTGGAATCGATGATTACTCAGTTCAGACGGAGAGAGCTAGGAGGATTGAGCTGTCTTTGGAATCTACTCAGATGAGGGGCATTCAGAAGAGAAGAAATTCAGAAGGAGAGTCAGGTATTACAAGCACTAAGAAGGCTAGATCTAACAGTGTTGACACTCAGTTTAAAGTGAAGAAATGTGACAAGTGCGAAAGGTCTCACAAGGGTGAGTGTATATTTTGGATCGAATACTCACTTTTGGTGTCACTAGCCAAGACATATGGCGAAGAATTGCTCCAATTGGGTCAGAGGGCTCCAGCAGATTCCAGGGGCAGTGTTGCGCCACCTCAGAGGAGTCATGGTAGACCGACGACAGCAAAATCTTCAAGGTTAGTGCATACTCAGCAAAATGTTCATCCCAAAGTATATGCATTATCATAGCAGGAAGCTATGGACTCCCCTGACATCATCACATGTTTGTGCCCCTTGACAATTTTAACAAGTACACTTAAAGCATCTTAGTATTCATGTCATATCATATATAAAATAAGGGTTTAGATATATCAATAAGATAACTCAAAATATTTAATGCAATGATTTTAATGGTTGGTATCATATATCTTTGAGTTGACCGATAAGAGTATTATTTGATTCGGGTGTTTCACACTCATTTATACCTGATTAACTAGCTAAAGTGATGTGATTGAATGTTATTTCAATGCCTGTGAAACGATCTGTTAGAATGCCAACTGATATTTTTTTGGAATTTAATAAATCATGTGAGGTGAAGCTTATGATTGACGGAAAGAGTTTTAATTCCTAACTTATTGTGTTGCCCTTGGTGAAAATTGATGTGGTTTTAAGCATGGATTGATTGTCTGAAAACCTTGTCACTACTGATTGAAATAAGAGGGCCGTCAAAATAAGTGTATCTGGGGAAGCAGAAGTTAAGTTTTTTGGTGACAAAGGACTGACATCTACGATAATAACCTGTATTAAATCTTGTAAATTGTTGAATCATGGAAGTCGCAGTTTTCTTGCTCAGTCGATAGATACTTCTAAGGAAGTGAAGTCTTTGAGTTGTATTCGATGGTAAGAGAATGTCCAGAGGTGTTTCTAGATGATTTAATAGGGTTACCATCAATGCGAGAGATTGGTTTCAGTATTGAGCTCTTGTTAGGTTTTGAGCCTCTATCCAAAGCACCTTATAGAATGGCAGTTAGGGGTTGCCGGAGCTGATGAGCCAATTGCTGGAGTTACTTGATAAAGAGTTTATTAGACCTAGCACCTCGCATTGGGGAGCTCCAATATTATTTGTGAAGAAGGATGGGAGGTTTAGGATGTGCATTGATTACAGGGAGTCGAATAAACTCATAGTTAAAATAAGTGTCCGCTGCGAAGGATTGACGACTTGTTTGAGCAGTTGGAAGGGGATTCCGTATTTTCAACGATTCATATGAGGTCAGACTATCATTAGTTGAGTATTATGGAAGAAGACATAGTGAAGACCGCTTTCAGGACTAGATGCGGGCACTATGAATTTGTGGTAATGTCGTTTGGACTGACAAATGCTCCAGCTTATCATTTTTCATGGACCTGATGAATAGGGTCTTCAAGCAGTTTTTTGACACTTTTGTGATCTTTTTTATAAATCATATTTTGGTGTATTCGAGGGAGAAGTCAATCATCCAGATTATTTCCATGCTGTGCTATAAGTTTTGAAGGAGTATACACTTTATGCCAAATTTTCTAAATGTGAATTTTGGCATAAAAAGTGTGGTTTTTTTGGACACATTATCAGCGGAGACGATATATTTTTTGATCAGAATAAGGTCAAGGCGATTGCAGATTGGCCAAGGCCTACTACTGTTACTGAGGTCAGGAGTTTTCTAGATCCGGCTGGTTATTACATGAGATTTGTTGAGAGGTTTTCATAGATTTTTATTGTTGTTGTCAGGGTTGACTCAAAAGACAGTAAAGTTTGATTTGTCAGATCGTTGTGAGGAGGCTTTTCAAAAGCTAAAGGCTTGCTTAATGTCTGTTGCAGTTTAGTCTTTCCTTTAGGTTCTTTGATGGATTTCATCTTTTCAACGATGCATCTTCGAGGGGTTTGGGTTGTATATTGTTGCAGCATGGTAGGGTCATTGTTTATGCATCCCAACAATTGTAGAATCATGAAAGAAACTATCCTACACATGACTTGGAGCTTGTTGTTATTGTTTTGCACTCAAGCTCTGGAGGCATTTTCTGTATAGAGTTGGATGCAAAGTTTTTATTGATCATCAGAGTTTGAAATATATTTTCACTCAAAAAGAGTTGAACCTGAGGCAGAGGAGATAATTGAAATTTATTAAAAATTATAATTTATATATTCAATATCATACAGGGAAAACAAATTTTGTTGATGCGCTGAGTAGAAAAGCTTCTGGTAATATGAATTATTTATTTGCTCAGCAGGAGCGGTTAGTTAGAGATCTAGAGAAGTTGAAGTTGACTAGAGTTTTTTCTGGTGATGAGAACATAGTTCAACCATATCAGTTGACAATACAATCAACTTCATCGGGTAGAATTGAAGATTCTTAAGCCAGAGAACATTATTCAGAAAGTTCTTGAGTAGGTTAAGACATGCAGGTTAGAGAAGTATGAGCTGGATCAGGATGGTTTATTAATGTATAAAGAAAGTGTTGATGTTCCAGATGTTGATGACCCGAGGAAATAAATTCTGGAGGAAACACATTTATCTGGATATATTATTCATCTAAGGAGCAATAGAATGTATCAGGATCTCAAAGAAGCATTTTGGTTGCCAAGATTGAAGATAAATGTGACAAAATTTATGCTCAAGTGTCCTTGGCGCCTGATGAAGGCAGATCATCACCGTTCTGTAGGGTAGTTGTAGCCTTTATCGATTCCAGAGTAGAAATGGGAGGAGATTGCGATGGTTTTTGTAATTGGCTTGCCTAGATCACATCATAGTCATGATGTTATTTGGGTAATTATTGATAGACTTACCAAATATGTCAATTTCTTTCTAATTAGACAGACAACTCCAGTTGAGAAACTAGCCAAATTATATGTGGATCAGATTGTGAGCTTGCATGGAGTGCCGAAGTCTATTATTTTTGATAGAGATGACAGAGTTACTTGCGGATAATGGAAAAAGGTTCAGGAAGCTTTGGACCGACTGACTTCAATACAACATTTCATCCTCAGACAGATGGTCATTCGGAGAGAACTATTCAAACCTTAGAGAATCTACTAAGGTTATGTGTCCTTGACTTTGGTGGCGGTTGTGAATCACATGTACCTTTAACAGAGTTTGTGTATAATAACAATTATCAAGTTAAGATTGGGATGAGTCCATATGAAGCCCTGTATGGAAGGAAGTGCAGAACACCTCTATGTTGGGCTGAAACAGTTGAAAGATCATTGGAGCTGATTTGGTTGATGATGTCACTGGGAAGATTAAATTGATCAGAGATAGAATCAGGGCAGTGCAGGATGGGCAAAGGAAATACTATGATGATAAGCAGAAACCTATTGAATTTGAATTTGGAGAGTTTGTATTTGTTAAGGTCAATCCATTGAAAGGTGTGCAATAATTTGGGAAGACAGGAAAATTTAGCCCCAAATTTGTCAGTCCTTTTGAGATTGTGGAGAGGATTGGGATGGTGGCTTATAAATTGGCTTTACTAGATCATATGTACGGAGTGTAGTGCATAATGTTTTCCACATTTCTTCACTCAAAAATTTATATTACAGATGAAGCTAGTAGGGTGATAGCGGACTCGGTTGATATTCAACTTGATTTGACTCATAGATTTTAGATTATAATATGAAGAAACTGCGGAATAGAGAGATCCCTTTTGTGAAGATTTTATGGACGCATGGATCTGAAAAGGATGCTACATGGGAGGTCTCTGAGATGCAAGAAAGTTATCCGCAACTTTTCAATTGAGATATGTTCACTTTCATGGTTATTTTCAAAATTTGAGAAGAGTTTTTATAAGAATAGGAGATTGTAATAACAAAAATTAACTAGTTATAGTAATAATAATAATAATAATAATAAACTAACACATCCCTTTAGTTGTAACATAACAATCACAACCCTCATTCGATCGAATCGAAACATAACGAGCGAGGAAGAGGAAAGCAAGACGCATAGAAGGAAGAAGTTACGGCTTCTGTGAAGCGTCGTGCTGTAGACTTGCCTGAACCGAGCTGCGATCGAAGAGGAGACGTCGATGTTGTATGCTCGCAGAGGAAGAGGAAGAAGAAGAATGCAGGTGTTGTCAACTTCGAGTTGACTTAAGGAGAAGCGGTAGGTGAGTTTAGTTTTGTGCGTTGCTCGCATGCTGGAAGAAAACGTAGGCAGCTTGGACCGAAGGTTGAAGGTTGAAGGTTGAAGGTTGGAAGAAGAAAGGTGTCGTGCCCTTGTGCATGTAGAACAAGAGGACTCGAGCTCCTCTGTGTTGATGCTAGATCGAGAAGAGGAAGAGGAGAGAACTGGTACGTAAGGTTAGGGCAGCCGACTGAATACTTGTAGGGTAATAAAAATGCACGAGTTTATTTTAATTTATATAAATTTAGTTTATTTAAAATTATATATATGTATGTATGTATGTATGTATGTATGTATTTTTAGAAAGCCCAAAAAGACTAATATATTAACTAGAAAGAAAGATACAGATACAATGTGTGGGAGGACTCAAGCATGACACCCTGACCACACAAAATCATAAATGGTTCCAAAACTAGAAAATACAAAAAAGTACATTAGAGACTTAATGAAAATGCCTAAAAGTGCCAAAATATGTATATATATATATATATGTATATATAGTATATATATATATACTATGGCAATAACGGGAGGCTCTGCTAGGGTTTTGCCTCATGGTG
>NEWO01000056.1:68634-123626 GCA_003013225.1 Phalaenopsis aphrodite | reverse complement strand
TATATATATATGTATGTATGTATTTATATATATATATGTATGTATGTATATATATATATGTATGTATGTAATATGACGATAGCAGGAGCGGGAGGCTCTGTTAAGGTTTTGCCTCATGGCCAACCCTATCGTCTGTTACGGTGATTTTTCGCATCGTCATGCTTGAAGGTTTCGCGCATTGAATTCCTCTGTTTCGTCTTCTGTCATCTTGCTCATCTGTTTTGTAGTGCTTTGTCATGATGCGTCTGCCTCGCCATGTCGTTCTTCGTCGTCGTTTGAAGGATGATTCTGGGCGCGGAGTCGTCTCGCCCTTCCTCGTGCTCGAACCAGAAAGGTTCGTACCTTTTTGTTTCGGCTGCTCGTTGAAGGACGTTTGCACCTTTCGTCCTTTGCTCGACTTCGAAGTGGTTTCTGCTGATCCTCCTTCAGCGTTTGCTCTTTCTTTCACTGTAACTTCACTGCTCCTAACGCCGCGCCTCTTTCAATTGGTGATGGCATTAGACAGAACGTATGCTGCTGCCCTTGCGGGTGTCCAAGCCTCAGATACTTCTAAATCGTGCTACTTCCTTTGCGTTGGCGGAGTCCAATTTTTACGGAAGCAGAATGTAATCCGCTTGCTTACTCCTGTCGTCTGAATTTGGTCGGAAAATTTATTTATGGTCATCTCAAAATGAAGGTTGTTCATAAGGAATTTGTGCTTATGCACTTTGTTGGAGAGTGAAAAATTGGACTTTTAGATGGAAGACACATTCTGATTTAACTTAATAATGAATAAGATTATACACGTTTATTTGCTAGAAGATTAATATGAATTGATAACAAAGTAATAAAGATTTTGAAAATGGTCGGTTGATTTTGACCCACAGACGGAACCACTAATCGTTTCGGTTTGGATTTGTCTCTCTGGCCTAAAATTTTATTATTGTACTCAGAAGTGTTGTACTCTATTGTTTTAGCCTATGGTAAGCCATTCAAAACGGATATTCCTATTTTTAATCTTTCCCGTTCCTCTGAGGCTGGGGTACTTGTTGAACGAGACATCACTTCAATCGCTTTTGAGAAAATTTGGTTTGGCTCACAAAATGAAGGATATTGACAAAGGGTTGTGATTGAGTCTTTCCCTTCGTATTGCTTGAATTGTTGTATGTTCGGCCACTTCAATTCTCAATGTCACCATATACACCCCCATCTAAGACCAAAGAAGTAAAGTGCTCAGCCAGAGGCAGAAAATCCCCCTCCTGATTTGCTACAAGTTCTTGACGCTATTGTTCATCAGAAGGATACTCCTTAAGATGCTACTATCATTGCGGGTAATATGTGAACCATTCAGCTTCCAAACAATGCTTATGATGTAGGTCCCTCTATTCCTCCAATGGAACCTCTGTTCGTGGGGGCAGGGGAGACATTTTATACTTCACCAGCCCTAAATTTACTCAAGTGGTCTCCTGACCCAAATCATGAGTCTTTTATTGTTCCGGTATGGATTAGTTTACCTGGTCTCAATTTGCATTTCTTTAATCATCAGGTTTTTTATTCTATTGGAGCCATTCTTGGAGATTCTATGAAGCTAAATTGCCCACCTTTAACTTTAGCTGGTCTTTCGTGGTCAGAATGCTTGTGGAAAGGGATATTATCTTACCTGATATTACTGAAGTCTGGCTGGGCACAAGTCACAATAAATATTGATAACTAATTGTCATGGAACATAAAATTTTTTATTGTGCCCACTGTAAGATGTTTGGGCATACACTTGGTAAATGTCACAGGCTCCATCTGAACTTGAAAGCTAAAGCTCAAGCAAACAAAGAGGGGTCTAACCCTATTGCTATGGACACACCTGCTCAATCTGTGGATGAAGTTCCCACAAGACAGGATTTGGTGTTTGATTTGCCTGTGGATCCCCCCTTGCCAACATCGCAATTCTTGATGAAGAACATCATACTATAGATACAGATTTAAATATATGTTTATACCACTCGCTGTTATTGAAAAAGACTCACTTACATGTCAGGGCACACGAGAGCGCTCCCGCTCCTTTGACCGATAAAAGATCAACTGGTACAAAAAGTACTTGCTTCTAATGTTCAACAACCTACACATGTCCGACACACTTTAGACCAATCAACTGACCAGGCGAGCCAATCTTTGGATGAGGAATGACAAGTCTATTCCAGGAGAAAGAAGAAGAATGGAGGCCAACTCGAGCTCAGGAATTTATTGGATGATACATTGGTTACTACTGGCAATGACACTCATCTTACCAATTTATTAGCTGGCTCCTTCCTTAGAACTAGAGGCAAAGACAATACAGAATTGGGTCGCTCTTTAGTTACCTGATAATCCGGATTTTGACACTTTTTTATTTTTCTTTTATTTAGGTCTCTCATGTTTTTTTTGTATTTTCTCTTTTTAGAACCATTTGCATATGATGGTTATCGTGTGGGCAGGGTGTCATGTTTGAGCCCTCTCACACAATCTATCTATATCATACTTTCTTTTTAATATATTAGTCATTGGGCTTTCTAAAAAAAACAAAAAACATATATATATATATATAGTACGTGGATGCTTTTGATGTATATGAGAAAGGAGTTCACTGGTGTGTGAAATTGGGCTTTATGTGCGAACAATAAGAACTGAACTAAATCTTTTGGATGTTTAATGTTTTATGATTTAAATTTAATTAAATTTAGATTATTGGTTTACTTATTAATGCTCATGACACAATTAAATTAATCAGGTATTAAAGTAGAAGGTTGGATGTTGAATCAATTAAAGTCATAAAAGAAAAAAGGGAATTCTGTGCAAGCAAGCTAATCAAACTTTTAAGGTAATAAATTGTATAATTACTTATGTGTCATTTTAATTGTCTGTCATTAGATACATTAAGTATTTCTTTTAACAATAGAATTTTTATCAAATAATACCACAATCATTTAATATAGGTGGTTATCTAAAGAAGTGAAGTGAAGGGTTAAAGTATTTCAGAAGTCTATTAAAACTACGGTGAGTATTTATTTTCTTATATGTATTAAATTTAAAGTTTATTAAATAAAGAATTTTTTTAATACTTCAGATAATTATTTTATGATTTTATGCATGTTGTAGCTTAAGAATGAAATGGAATAAAAAAACAATTTAATAACTTGAAAGGATGTAATTTAAATGAAATGAAAAGAAAATTAAATGTTTAAGTCATGCAGAATTATCCCTAGTTGGTACTCTCAGAGGATGCAATGTGCTCGTGTATGTTAAAGGGAACGATAATGGTGTGCCTTCAGGTGCAATTTGAGGGTGTCTTCGGCTACATTTTTTAGGGTGACTGCGAACACATTTTTGAGGATATTTTTGAGTATAACGATAATTCTGTTATGAAAATAATAAATAATTAAAGTAGAATTAGAAGGGTTAAATTCAAAATTTTAATGAAATTAATTGCATATTTCTTTTGGTCGTTCATGCATAACATAATATAAGAATTTAATGCATATTAGATTATAATTATTAAGTTTTTAAGTTGTTATGTCTATTAGGAGAGACTTTGTTTACCAGAGGAGAACCACTACTGCTATGTATTTTATTGAGGATAGTTTTCTATACTGTTTCTTTTTATTTTTGAATTATTGTTCAGTATTGCATTGAGATATTATTTTTCAATGTTATTGATTCTGGATGCTTTAATTTTATTGCATTTATGGATTAGGGACTCTTTTATATGTATTGGAAGTTTTCAAAATGTGGATAGCTAGATGTTAATATCGCTCGACTGTTGTTCATGTCTTAGTTAATTCTAAGAACCCAACCGGGTCATGACAAAAATAGTTATGATTGAGACATTCAGATTGAGTGATACGCCTCAAAATGACATAATTGAAAGACGACCACAAGTAACGTCGGCTATAAATTCTCTAATGGTCTAAATCCATTAGGCGGTGAACTATAGTGTATTTGTTGGGCACAATCTTTTTTTTGTTAGCTAAGATCTACTCAAAATTGTTATTGTAAGATAAATATTTATTCCAAATCGACAAGGTTCCATTTGACAACATAACTAATGATTGCGGACAGAAAGCACTTAGTCAGATTGGGTTTACTATCTCTCATGATTAATTAGATTTGGGTCCGCGATAGCATGAAATGACACAACAATGAGATCTTGATCATGTTCATTATCATTTCTCTCATCATCCACTCTGCACGAAAGACGATCAATTTTCTGTCTAAAATTAAAATTATGCTATGATACGCTTAAATTTGATGCCTATTGACTAGCCTTATTGAAAGTTCTTTCTTGTTATTGGGAAGGTGAATTAACCATTGAGTTTGTGCTTATGAGAAATCTAGAACGAAATATTAAATTCCTTGTGAAAATGAGGATGAATTTTCTTCTTAGTGTCTTAACTAAAAATCTAGTATGTTTTTTAAAAATTTTGCTTGGAACAAGTAAACTCTCTTAGGAGAGTTGCATAAATTTTTGAATCCCACAAAAAATTAAGGAAAAGTGCTTTCAGCATCAGGGTAGTGACGACAAAGCAACAACTGTGGCGTAGCAATGGCAACACAATGGTAGCAATGACAGCCTCGCATTGCTGGTGCCAAGTTTTTTGGTTTACTATGTTATTATTATTTTTCTTAATGAAATATGTTTATATTGAAATATTATGCTGATAAATTAGTTTGTGATTTTGTAATATAAGTTAAAGGAATCTTACATCATCAATTTGATGCTTGTTCTTCATCAAGAAGGCATTGAGGGTGCGCCATACTTAATCTTGGAATGCACCTGACTTAGCCCACGTAAGGCCTATGCCTAAAAGTTATTTTTGTGCACCTCAATTTACGTCACATTTCAGATTGCACGATTTTAAACCATGTTATGAAGAATGAACCAGATATTGAATTGGATTTGGTAACAATGCTGAAAAGTTATCTTGTGATTATGTATTGGATTTTTTTTATGCATCGCCACTTTTTTGCCAAGATACATGAAGTTTATTTTTGTTTTTGATTTTTTTTTTTCTAATCATAAAACTGCACATTTCATTTATTTTGTATTTTTATAGGTTGTTGAGGAGAAATCCAATGGGTGCGCTTGGATTTTCTAGACCAAAACAATCTATTATGAAAATTGCTGAATCTTCGGATGGTCGTCCTTGTGAGATAGGTGTGGTGGCAGCTGCAAGGAGCGGAGAAGTTCTTGGAAGCCAAACCGTTCTAAAAAGTGATCATTGTCCAGGTTGTCAAAATCTTAATTTGCCAGACAGAGTGGAGGGTGCCCCTAATTTTCGAGCAGTTCCTGGGTTTCCAGTTTATGGTGTTGCCAATCCCACTGTGGATGGCATTCGAGCTGTTATTCAAAGGATTAGTGGAACTAGAGGCTATCGGCCTGTTTTGTGGCATAACATGAGGGAAGAGCCAGTTATCTATATAAATGGAAAGCCTTTTGTGCTACGTGAGATGGAAAGGCCGTACAAAAACATGTTAGAATACACGGTAATGCCTTTTTTCTTCTTATGTTGCTGCATATCTTGGAAATTTTGCATGTTTTAATTTTTTATTTGTCCAAGATTTTGTGAAATTTATTTACTTTTTTTTTGTTTATCTTTAGTGGCATATCATTAACCATTTATTAATCTATTGGCTGCATATTTAAGCACAAATAACTAAATAATCAGTTGATTAATTTTCATTAAAAAGATGGAACTAACTATTTTATCTAATGGTAACCTAGGGAATAGATTGTGATAGAGTGGAAAGAATGGAAGCCCGTCTAAAGGAGGACATTTTGAGGGAAGCAGACTGCTATGGTGGTGCTATAATGGTAATTCATGAAACTGATGATGGGCAAATTTTTGATGCGTGGGAACATATCAATGCTCAATCTGTTCAGACTCCATTAGAGGTCTACAAACGATTGGAAATGGAGGGTCTTCCCATCAAGTATGCACGTGTACCTATAACTGATGGAAAAGCTCCTCAGAGTTCAGATTTTGATGCCATTGCAGCAAATGCTGCATCTTCTTCCAAAAATACTGCTTTTGTTTTCAATTGTCAGGTAGAAGTTCATAAATTTAGTTTTAACATTCAAATTGCAAGGTTATTTAATCTAGTATTTTATTTTTTTGGCAGATGGGTAGGGGTAGAACAACGACGGGTACTGTGATAGCTTGCCTTCTTAAATTACGAATTTCTTATGGGAGACCTATTAAAATTCAATTGGAAGATGTCTCCAATAGAGAGTCAGATGGTGATTCAATCAGTGATGTTGCTTTCAGTGATAACATTTCATTAGTGTCAAATCTAGCAAAATCCCGAAGTGGGAAGGAACTTCATCGTGCTTTTGGAATAAACGACATTGTCATATTGAGGAAAATTACTAGATTGTTTGATAATGGAGCAGAGTGCAGAAAGGTTTTGGATGCTGTGATCGACAGATGCTCGGCTCTGCAGAACATACGCAAGGCTGTTCTGCAATACAGAAAAGTATTCAATCAACAGCATGCAGAACCTAGAGTAAGGAAGATGGCCTTACATCGTGGTGCTGAGTATCTTGAGTGCTACTTTAGGTTAATTGCTTTTGCAGCATACCTTGGAAGCGAAGCATTTGATGGTTTCTGTGGAGGAGGAGAAACTAAGATCACCTTCAAAGCTTGGTTGCATAGGAGACCAGAGATTCAGACTATGAAATGGAGCATTAGGCTACGTCCAGGGAGATTCTTCACAATTCCGGTAATAAAACAGGACTGTTGAATTATAGCATCTGTTGTTTTTTAGCTTATAAAAGCAGTCAAGTTTTCCTATTCCTAAACAATTATCCCTTACCAGGAGGAGGCTAGGGCCCTGCATGAGTCTCAGCATGGTGATGTCGTGATGGATGCTATAGTTAAGTCTCGCAGTGGTTCAGTTTTAGGAAAGGGTTCTATACTGAAGAAATACATTTTTCATGGGCCAAAAATTTCAAGCAGAATTGAATTTCAAGGTGCACCAAATGTGTACAAGGTTAGCTTTACTAATGTATGTAAACTATAAACTGTATTGATTTTATATGTTTACCCCAAAGTTAAAATGTTGTTTAATTATTTATATTCAAAAGAATGATTACGAGGAATCTTCATGTATTCACTGTTACAAAATAGGTGTGAAATTAAATATTAGTATAATGCAGGACACAAATAGCTTTTATTCAGTGTTCTGTGAAGTAGCATGGATGCAAAATGAGGGGATTTTGAAAGTACATGGTAATAACTTTAAATTTGGAGGGTCAACACAGATGATCAAGCTGCATGGTTCCTGCATTTTGAATGGAAGTTCTAGTTTCTAGCCTTGCATATGTAATGAGTTGCTTTTTTTTTTCAGTTTATTGCTTTTGACCTTCATAAAGCTGTTCTAGGGATAAGTTTGCCATCGAACTAGAGCAATTTGTTTATTATCATTTTTTGATATGTTGACTAAGGTATTTTATCGAAGCATGGTGCTAGTATCATGCAATTTGTTTAAGGGAAACATAAAGATTTAGTTCTGCTTCTTTCATCAATGCTTTTAGCCATTCAAATACTTTTGTCTTTTACATTTTCTTGAGAAGTATTGTTGTCATTTTTATATTACTGTAATTCTCTTTTTCCAAGTCTCCTTAATCAAGTGCCATTTATGAGAGAGAAATTTCATTTGATGGGAAGTTGTAATATGATAACGTTTTTCTGAGTTGTAAAACTGGTGGTTCTCATGATAATCATTTACTGTCACTTTATGGTCCTTAAAATAGTTACTTTTTATCTTTTCCATAGTTTTGTACCACTTTGATGATTTTTCCTACAAATATTGTATCTAGTTCTTACATATGCTTTATGATAATTATGTTATTTTCATGCTGCTTAATTGGTTGTCCATATTTTTTTTCTAATTATTTTGTGGCCGTTTGGGATCAGTTCTGTTTTTTATTTTTCATTATCATTTTATTTTGTTTATATTTTTATTTGTAATAAAACATATTTCATGGGCAGTTTCTAGTAATTGTAATTTTCGTTTATAATAAATTAATTGGCGTGCAGCCATCTTGTTCAACACCTAAGTATGCTTGCAAGTCCAATTTTTTTTCTTAAACCATTCTTTTGTCAGGTGGATGGATACTCTGTTTATAGTATGGCAACTCCAACTGTTGATGGCGCTAGGGAAATGCTAGACTATTTGGGTGCCAGGTGGACTGGAAATGGAGGTACTCCGCCAAAAGTTCTGATAATGGATTTGAGAGAGGAAGCCGTTATCTACATCAATGGCTTACCTTATGTTCTTAGAGAATTAGATCAGCCAGTTGATACGCTGAGATATGTTGGAATTAGTGGGCCTTTGGTGAGTTTCTAGCTAAGCAGGCTTCCAGAAACCTTGATATATTGTTATTCTAATGTCAATCACAACCTTTATGCAGGTAGAAAGCATAGAGTTGAGGATGAAAGAGGATATAAATTCTGAAGTTTCCCAGTCAAAGGGCCAAATACTTCTGCATCAAGAAGAATTTAATCCAGTTACTAACCGTTGCATTGTTATTGGATTTTGGGAGCATGTCTTGTTAAATGACGTCAAGACACCAGCTGAAGTATATGCTGCTTTGAGGGATGAAGGATACAACATAGAATATAGGAGGATACCTTTAACTAGAGAAAGAGAACCATCTGCTGCAGACGTTGATGCGATAAAACACTGTAAAAATGAGTATGTATTTGATTCACTAGTCCTTTATAGAATTGAATCATATGTGGTACCTTACTAGTATTGTTGTCTTCAGTTGTGCCAGGTATCATCTTTTTGTTTCGCTTACAGGACATGGAGGGGTTGCATATGCAATGGTTATCAAATGTCTTGGATTAGATGCAGATGCAAAGGTTTCATCAGGAGCATCTGAGGATGCTGATACATTTGTTTCTTCAGCATTACCCATAAATAATCCTGCTTACGGACCTGCTGGTGAAGAAGCACTAAAGTATGGAGACTATAGTGATATACTAAGTCTTACTAGAGTATTGATCCATGGGCCAAAGTGCAAAGCTGAGGTTGATGCTCTCATAGAAAGGTAAGAACTGATGGTGGAGAAAACATTTTCTATTATGTTTTAACATGACATTAACCATTTATTCGTTTACTCAAAACGGAAACAAAACAATTTGATGTTTCTCTTCCAACACAATGACTTGGATGCGGGATTCGTAGTTTTAGCACCAATTTCTTTTACATAACATGGAACAACAACAAATCACAACATGCAACAACAATTTATTCCTTTACTCAAAATGGAAACAAATCAATTTGGTGTTTCTCTCACAACACAATGAAATCAGTATCTTTAACCATAAGAGTATTTGTGGTGGAACTTTTAAACTTTTAAACTTTTAAACTAGAAATGCATGGATAAGCAGATTCATAGCAGAGAAGGCAATTTGATCCGTCGATAATAAAAATGAAATGAGACGATTCATTGTGAGAAAGGCTATCTCTCTCAATGGATATAGAGAAAGGATAAAAAAAGAGACTAAGGCATTCCTTACCGCTCGAAGCTTATTGATGAAGAGGACTTGAATCTGCACTAGGTTTTCTAGTGCTTCGACTGCAAGCATGACTTGGATGCGGAAAGCATAGATCTAACACCAATTCATACGGCGACGAAAACTTGAGAAATTTATAGAGAGAAGCAACAGAAAACCCTAAAGCGGCAGGGACGTTGGCGGCTGGGATCAGGGGAGTGGGGGAGAGCATGTGGGGCTGACTGCTGGAAATAAGGTGGAAGGAGGTAGGAGTAGGTATGACAACACGATTCTTGAATGGGAAAGGAGGACATCAGGCCGATGACCGGCGCTGGAGAGGTAGGGAGGGACACTGGCAAGAGGAGACTGAAAGGCAAGTGCCAACTGGAAGACAAGTGTTTGGCGCAATTGTGTGTGGGGAAGGGAGATAAAGTGTCCGTTTGGGGCAGCTTATAAGTGTGGATGACGTTTTGAAAATGCCGCCGTACCGTTTGGTTCGCGCGTTTCTCAATAAGTTTTTACATTAAACGTAGACTGCGGGTCGACCCTCGCTGCTGGCCCACGGGCCGCGTTTCAAGATAAGCAGTTTATCTTGAAACACACAAGTTGCTCCAAACGGACCCAAAGTTTGTCACCACCTCGAAACAAGATACAGCTGGAGCACCATCTGTCATTGGATACAACCCTAACAGGGAAACGCCTAGAGGCAGAAATTTGAAATCGAAAATCTAAAAATGAACCCTAAACTCAACACATATTTATATTAAGTAGATAGGTGAGAAGGAAAAAGGAAGGGGGAATTGGTTGGTCGGTCTCGCCCAATGAAGGTCCAACCTCTTGTTGGACTGTGACTCTTACTGACCCTGAACCCCTTTTTAGTTCAGCAAGCCCCACGTCACTTAAGCTTGTTCGTCTCTTTCTGCTCTTAAAAACCAACAACCGACACCTCTTTCTCTCTCTATCTATCTCACTTTCTCACACAGACTTTCTCCATTTCACTTGAACATGCTACTATCAACCTTGTGCTAGGTATTTGTAGCATTTTTGTAATAACTGAAATAATAATAATAATAATAACTGTTTATAAAAAAAGCAGTTTAAATGGGTAGGTTAGTTCAAGTAACCATCTTGGCAGTTCTAACAATAGGAGATGGACATCTCATTCGAACTAGAAGATCAGAGAAATCAAGAGTGAGAGACAGAGCAAGGAAACTGGAAGAAGAAGAAGAGGAAGAGGTGGCTCAAACCCTAGCCATAGAAGCATGGAAGAAGAAGCGTTGCCACCATGTTCTGGTGCTTACGAAAGGAGGGATGATTTCATAGGCAAGGGAAGAAGGAAGGCAGGGTGTTGTCGCATTTGTCTGTGCATTGTAGCCACAAGAAGAAGACATAATGCGGGGAGGGGAGAACTGAGGCTTGTGTGCATTCCTGTACGAGTTTGAGTGACTTCAAAGGGGAGGTTGTGCACTAGTCGGTCGAAGGAAAAAAGGCAGGGTTGGATTAGTGGCTCTATTTGTCAGAGAAAGGCTTTGTGTGCGTGATTTGTGTAGGAGGCGACCGAACCAAACTCTTAAGGTTAGGGTTTAAAGCCACATTTTTAAAGACTGAACCAAACTGGTAGGTCCAAATGATTTGACCGTAAACTGGCTGGTGCTCCGGTTCTGGTTGGGTTCAAAATCGATTCCGCATCAAACTAGAAAGAACCGGCTGAACCCGACGGTCGAATATGTCTACCGGCTGGAATTGGCGGTCGACCAGTCAACTGGTTGAAGTGCAATTTTTTATCTTATGCCACATTTTAATTGGAAATCATGAAGAATTGTTTGAATCTTTTGATATCATGAATAAAGTATTTTGCTCTAATTCTTCCCACCTTCATTTCTTTTATATTTTTGTGAAGTATGCATGATTATTTGTCTATTATCTTTTTTTTTCTTATGATTCAATATTTTTTTTGTTATGTTTTCTTCTTATTAATCTTCCATACTGAATTTCATCTAATTTTTATTTCATTTAAACTATATTTAATATTTTTTTTATATTTATGACGTTACTCAGTTCAAATCCCGGTTCAACTCTGGTTCAGCCGTTGAACCTTGAAGCTCCTCCTCTACCGGTTCAATATCCTGTCTAGTTTCCTAAACCTTGGTTTTTGGTTAATTTAGATTTATTTTTATATTAATTAAATTATTTTAAGTATTAATATGGGTTAATGTGTTCGAAAATTAGATGTGGAAGAAATTTCTATTGGAAAAATGATGAACATAATCAAGTTAAGGATTTATATTTTTATTTATATAAGTTATTTTATTTAATTAGTTAAAATTTATTCAATTATATTAAATTCTATGAATTAATATTTGTTATTTAATTTGACAAACTATTGAATTAAATGACAAGCAAGAATGAGATTGGTGATTGTGCAAAAGAGGAAAAAGTGAAGAATTTAAGGGCTTGTTTGGGATCACTTTCTGTTTTATATTTTTGTTTTTGTTTTTAATATGTTTTGTTTTTTGTTTTTTGTTTTCTATTCTTAAAAAACAAATTTGATACTGTTATGATTTATATGTTCTTATAAACAAAAAATATAAAACATGTTTGGTTATATATTTTTATTGTTATTTAAAGAAAAACTATATTTTTTATAAAATAGTTGGGTCCACGTGCATTCCAATATTAAGCTACCGCCTATAACGTATATGACGTCTTCCTTGCTCTACCCAACACTAAGTATTACCTGTGGACTGGTGGGCGGCTGTTGCAGTTGAAGGGGGTCGGCAGCGGGTGGTTGCAAGCGACAGCAAGAGGCAGCTGCCAGTGTCAGGCGGCGGTTGGCAAGGGTTGGAGGCAGCATGTGGTAGCTTGCGGGGAGCCGACGGTGGGCTGGCGGTGACTTGGTAACGAGGGCGAATGGCGGCGGCGACGACTGCTGCAATTGACAGACGACTGCTGAGGCGACAGGCAGAGGCGGTCGGTGGGCAGTAGGCGACAGGTAGAGACCGAATGCTAGCGTGGGTCGACAAGCAATGGCCGGTATGTTGCAGGGGCGGCAGGCAACATAGCCTCACATAGATAGTGCTCCGAAAAACATGTTTTTAAAACAACAAAAATACAATTTCTTTGTTTTTTGATGTTTTGAAAACAAGTCTTATGTGTTTTAAAAACAAAATTAAAAAAAAACAAAACAAATAGACAAATATTATTTTTGGGTTTGTTTTCTATTTTTTTATTTTAAAAAATAAAATATAGAAAACAAAAAGTGATCTGAAATAGTGTGTTATTTTCAGAAGTAATTTTTTAAAATTAATATTATTTAATATTTATATAATTACAATGATTAAACTTAAAATTCATAGATTGAAAGCTTAGTTGGATGAAAATCGAAATTGAACTACAATTACTTAAATCCTAAACCCTAAACAATTACTTAAAGTATAATTATCTAATGTGAGATAAATTATTGATATCAATATTTTCTATATTATAGATGTTCAATTAAAAAAGAATAAATTTAGGAGTAAAAATGTTCAAAAAGTTCAAGGTGAGCAATTATGTTTCTACATTAGAGTAATATTTCTGACTTTTGATTGTATTTTTTATTTTAATTTTTCACATTTTTGTTCTATTTGATTGAGACTTAGACCACTATTGGTGTTCATATTGTTAGGTAAGAAATGTGCATGTTAACAATCATGTATAAACATGTGCATAATGGTTTATTTGTGCATAATATTTGATCAATGCAACAAAGAATAAAATAAAACAAGAAAGAACATAAATTCTATGTGGAAAATCCAAGATGGAAAAATAGTACGGGCTGAGGAGGAGAATACACTATATCAAATAAGAGATTACAAAAGAGAGTGTTTTGTACAAAACAAAAGATGGTTTTTATTGCTTTAACAAGACTCCTAATTAAAAGAGAGCCAATAAAGCAATAGTGTATGGATTGCGATCTAAAGGCTATTATAAGTTTGATCTAATAGTCAAAACTTTCAGTCTGTGTGCTCACAATTTTCTTCTAAAACCCCAATCCATGTGATCATAATTTCTTTATGAGAGGATAAGCGAGACTCACGAAATTCAGATAACAAATTCTGTAATCTCCATCTTGACACGATTTTCCAAAGAATGTAGAATAAAACTTTCTCCTCTTCCACATAATGATCAGGAATGAATACCAACCAAGTCCAAGCGATGTTCAAACTTGACTAGTGAAAGTGCTTTAGTCATCATATCAACAATATTAGCATGAGTATTGATCTTGCTCACAACAATATCACCACGAGTGGTAACTTCATGTACGAAGTGATAACAAACATCAATGTGCTTAGTTTTCTCATGAAATATTTGATCTTTGTTGAGATACATAACACTGACTATCACTCATTAGTGTGTTTATCTTCAAATCTTCACTATGCTCTTCTCTTAGACCTTAAGCTAGAGAGTTTCTTTACAAGCTTCAGTAACTATCATGTACTCAGCTTGAGTTATAGATAATGTCATCGTTGTTTGTAAAGTAGCCTTCCACTTAATCGCACAACCACCAATAGTAACTCGTATCCTGCAAATGGTATCTTTTTATCAAGTTCTCCAACAAAATCAAAATCAATATATCCAATGACTTTATTTGTGGTTCTCCCAAACTGCATACAAATATCTTTTGTTCTACATAGATACCTGATGATCCATTGAACTACTTTTCAATGTTCTTTACCCAAAATTTTCATATATCTACTACCTGTATTGACTACATATGATAAATCTGGATGAGAATATACCACATCATACTTGAGATATCCCATTTCACTGAAATATGAAACTCGACATATATTCAATCTCATTATCAGATTGCAAACATAAAACTGATAAAAGTTTGAAATGCGCAGCTAATGAAGTACTAATAATCTTGACATTCAACACATTAAATTTATACAACCTTTTAAATGTACTCTTTCTGGTTTAGAAATAATTTACTTGTGTTTCTATCTCTTTGAATCTCCATGCCAAGTATTTTTTTTGTAGCTCCCAAATCTGTCATTTCAAACTCACTGCTAAGTTGAGCTTTTTTACTTATTGATATCTTCTTTATCTTTATGAGCTATCAACGCATCATCGACATATAATACCAAGTAGATAAATGCTCATTTATTATTTTTTTGAAGTAAACACAACAATCATAATTACTTAAACTCATGAGCAATCATGAATGAGTCATATTTTTATATCAGTGCCTATGAGGCTGTTTCAAACCTTAAATAGATTTCTTCAACAAACAAACATGGTTTTTTTTTGTCATCACGACCATACTCAGGGCTTGGAATCAATCAAGACAGGTACAGACATTGAAAATTAAATTTTATATATTTATTTTCTATAACTAATTAACAAATGAAAAGGTGAATAATTAAATTAAATTAAAATAATATAATTAAAGTTATCTCATTACAGGTTGTTTGAATCTTCTATAAATATTATCTCTTCTATTGTTCATCTTTTAATAAATTAATCACTCGAAGAGTTAGTTTAAAATAATTGTGAGCGAAGTTCATGAATGCTCATTCCTAAACTACAACAATATCATCACGGCCATACCCAGGGCTTGGAATCAATCAAGACAGGTACAGACACTTAGAATTAAATTTTATATATTTATTTTCTACAACTAATTAACAAATGAAAAAGTTAATATTCAAATTAAATTAAAATAATATAATTAAAGTTATCTCAGTACATGTTTGAATCTTCTATAAATATTATCTCTTCTATTGTTCATCTTTTAATAAATTAATCACCCAAAGAGTTAGTTTAAAATAATTGTGATCGAAGTTCATGAATACTCACTCCTAAACTACAATAATACAAGTAAAGAAAAAAACAAGTTGCATGACAAATAAACATTTAATAAATCAATATAAACATTCTATATTTTAATATTATGATATTATTCAATAAATCTTATTATATCAATAGCATATTTATATCATTTTATATTTGTACAACCGTCATAGGTATGCCGTCTAAAAATTATACCAGCAAGGTACTTCTATATCAATATCTTATTTCATTTATGTGTACAGGTACTTTTAGGTACACTCGTTAGTATTATCAAAGATTGACTTCATCATAGTTAGTCATGCACATACAAACAGTCAATATAGATATATCATTCATGTGTTTATCGCATTCAATTCAGTATACTTATAATCTATAACATTCACCAACGCATGATAATAAGTAGCTACAACTATTCATAATAATGTGACCAATAAATAAAAGAATATATAAATCAAAATAAAACTTGTACAAGTATCATTAACTACTAATGCAAAATAGTTGAGAAGAACAAAAATATTTTCATATATTAAAAGTACAAGTACTCACATGACGACGATTAATATGTTATTGAATTTACCTTGATCACGATTCTTCTAAAATCAATGTCTATAATAGACATGATATTCATATTATTTTAATTAATTTACTTTATGTTACTTAAATGTTAATTTCCATCATTTTACTTTAACTTTATTTTGCTATTAAAATTCATTAGTTAAATTATAAACCCAAACTTTCTTTACCGAAGTTTGTTTGGGTATTTCTTTCTTCTTTAGCTCGCACACTTCGTTTCCTTCTATTCTCTTCCACTCTGACATTTTAACCAAGCGTCTTAAATCAATAAAATTATTAGATTTTACCCTTAGAAATTTCAATTAAGCCCTAATCCACACGAAACATTTTCTTCTCCCCCTATGCACGCGATTTTGGTTCTTATACATGAGGGTTTCCTCTCTATAGAGTCGCAACGTTCATCTTCCTCAACTTCTTCAGTCGGGACTAGACATAGCGACACAACCCTCAACGCCGTGACCGCCTTCTTCCTCCTCTTGCACGTGAGCACGATGTTATTGCCTTCTCAACTTGGGCTTGACTTAACCCAACACAGTGCTTTTACGACACACATGAGCTTCCACCTCCTTTGGTTTCTTCCTCTCCTTCCGCCTTCCTTCACCACAGACAAGCCACTCGCTCTATAGGTAAGTCGTTCGTAAATTTATAGGGCCAGCTCCACATTCTTCCCGACCCACTCACTTCATCTCTCCCCATTTCGGCTTCTCGACCTTCTCGCATCATCTCCCTCTATATGACTATCTGATTCCTCGCTTCCTCTCCCCCTCTTTAGTTCCCTTGGAGAGATTAAACGTGGTGTCACATCTATAGCAATAAAACCCTCAGGCTGCGATATATAGATGTCCTCTTCAATTTCTCCATGCAAAAATATAGTCTTTACATCTAGTCGTTCAAACTCAAGGTCATGCTTAGCCATAACACCAAGCAAAGCTCGAATTGAGCTATGTTTGACTACTAGAGAGAATACATCTATAAAGTCTACATATGAAATTTGACTGAATCCATTTGCAAGAAGCCGAGTAGCTTGTTGTTAAACACCCATTTGAGCGAACAACTTTCTTGCATTGAGGTAATTTTACCAAATCCAAAGTTCTATTTTATGCGGAGATTCAATCTCCTCTTGCATAGCAATCTCCCACTTATTAGATTTATCTGAATTGACAATTTTTTATAGCTAAAAGGCTTTTCACCTCACTCGATACCTTGATTTACATTTAGAACATAAGCAACCAAATCAGCCTCACCATATCTTTGAGGCGGATTAATTTATCTTCTTGTTCTATTCTTGGCAATAGATTGCTAATTATGTTTGTTGTGATGGTGAAAAAACATCATCATAATGATTATTTAAATGTCACTCAGAAGTTCTGCTCGAGTATGCATCTGTATCAATCTGAAGCTCCACTTGTCTGCTAGACATTTCCTTCCAATTACCATCTTTAGATTCTTAGTAGATGTTGTATGTAAGACGACAAACTCATTAAATACATCTCTACTAATGATTACTTTCTTAGTTTCTCGGCACCATAACTTATAACCTTTAACTCTAGACTCTAATTTACCATTATTAATATGAGCATATTCAAGACAACAAAAAATTCTTAAATTAGAGTTATTTGCAGGTTTTCCTAACTAAAACTCTCGTGGAGTTTTCTTGTCAATAATAATTGAAGGAGAGTGATTCACCTAGAAACAAGCTGTAGAAGCAACTTCAATCTTGGCATTGAATAGTACGTAACAAACCTTCTCCATTATAGTCATGTCGCTGTGCCACACCATTTTGCTGAGGTGTGTCGGACTATGAAGTCTCTCATAATTTTTTCTGATTTGCAGAAGGCATTAAATTCTCTTGAACATAATTCCAACCCATTATCAGTGCAAAGACGTTTGATCTGCTTTTCCAGTTCGCTTCTCGATCATGATCTTCCATTCCTTAAATGTAGTAAAAACATCGCTCTTTTATTTTAAGAGCACCCAAATTTTTCTGGAGAATTCATCAATAAACATAAAAATATATTTGACGCCTCATTCAGATAGTACTGTAGATATTCCCCAAAGATCAATATATATGTAGTCTAATATTTTATTAGTATTGTGAATACCAATGGAGAATTTAACTCTTTTCTATTTTTCAAATGTACAGTGTTCACAAAACTTCAATTTAATAATGCTTTGACCATTTAGAAGTTCTTTTCTGCTAAGTTCAACTATCTCATTCTCACACATATGCCCAAGACGCATATGCCAAAGTCTGGTTGTTTCGTCTCCTAACATGGAAGTAGTAACTTCTGCATCACCTATCACAGTAAAGCTTTGTAAGACATGTAGTCTTACAATATTCTTCTGCCCCTTCATCATAAAAAGAGATCTTTTGTTGACCTTCAAAACTCCATTTTCACCGAAGTACTTGTACCTTTTAGCATGTAAGTTGGATTCTTTTTTCAGATATGAGACATGTTTTAGATCTCCAAGTATTCTGATGAATCCATTAAACATATTGATTCTAAGAGTTTTAACATCAATTATCTTACAAAAAATATTATTGCCCATTAACACGGTACCCTTTGATATCTTTTCATATGTTGAAATCGATCCCTATTGGGACACACATGAAACGTTCATGTTGATTCAAGAACCCAAGCATCATAAAGTTCTTTGTTGTAGAAAGCTAGGAGTTCATAATTTTTAACTTTCAACAACATTGGGTTCACCAGAATGATTTGATTGTTCTTTTTTATTTTGAAGTTATTTCTTATTTTTATTCTATAATTTGTAACATTTAGATTTTATTTGCTCATTTTTCTTACAGTAATTGCTCATCTTATTTCTGGATTTTGATCTATTTTAAGTGTCTCACTCATATAAGATGATATCTCTAAAAATTGTAAATAATAAAGGCGGTGAACACACAAGATTAATGTCAATTCTTCTTCGTCATACTTGATATACCAAAAATATATGCATTTTTAGACTTATATTTTATACTCATTTTTTTTTATATTGCACTTTAAAGAAATGTATTTTTCATTTTTTGTTGCATGTTATTGATTTTTAGGAGTTGAAGCAAAAATGATGAAATTTGGAGTCAAAATGGAGTTTTTGAAAAAATTGTTCAGCGCCGTTTGACAGAGAACACAAATTTAATTAAATGGTGGCGCCAGTGTCGGTGCAGATTCTGTTTCTAGAAGATTCAACAAATTTAGACGCTTTTTAAAGAGTTTTTGGATGCACCTATTGGAAAACCGACTTTAAGCTTTATTTGAAGCCGAAATTGATAAAAAAAGAGGCCCTTCGCACCTCTTCACACTTCTCCGCTCGCTCTTGGTCTTTTTGCGCCCCCTTTCGTGCCACTTTACTTCCTTCCACTCCATTCCACACCATTAGTAATTTTTTTTTTATAATTTTGAATTTTTGTGGTGAGTTTAAGTGTGAATTACTCTCTAAGAGTGTTAGAGAGGGATAAAAGTGAGATTTCTTCTTCCTACATTTTCTATGAGATGCTACAAGGGATTTGCTTTGAGAAAGAGTTTCAAATAAATGTTGCTTGTTTATTATTGTTGTATGAACTTCCTTTTATTTATGAAATTTGTGTTTTGTTGTATCTTTCTCATGAAGTCTAAGTAGTTTCCTTTACCTTTGTCCCTACTCTGACATATGGTGAAATGAAGATATAATTTGGACGTGTCAATGTTAAAATATAAAATAAATTGTGATGATTTTTCAACTCCGCTCTTAATTTACTTTTCGATCTGATTAAAATTGAATTATTAAAATACGTTGTGAAACATATGATTCGGGAAATGGAGTATGAGTTCTACACCAAAGTGAGAATCACATTTAAGTCCATGAAGGAGTATTTCGGTCATGGAATTAAGTGCAAATAAATAGGGAAATATATATTGTTGGTGTAGAATTAAAGATTTTTAGTGTGATAGACTAAAATCGTCAAATCGATCTTAGTGTTTAAGAACAAAAGCGAGAGTTAGCCTTCAGAGGAAGGGGAGTGGGAGCTCTGGAGTGGGAGTCAGTATCCTCCTAGCCTAGCCACGGAGTTAGGGACTAAGCTTATGATTAGCCAATAATTTTCTATAAGACTGAATCAGGGTAGAGAATTAAAATTGCTTCTATTTGACACAATACAAATCTAAAGCATTTATCTTATCTCATTTCATCAAAAACTCATTGCAGTGGGAAAGATGTTTTTCATATAAGAAAACTTTATCACATAAACATAGTTTAATAGTTACTATTTTAAACTTTGCATTTAAATTTTGTTAGTTAATAATTTAGTTTTGATTGTATTTAAAATATTCAAAATTAGTGACAGTTATTTTGTTGTATTTCTGTGAATTTTCTAGTTAATTTATCATCTCAAATTTAAACCTTCCTCATGAGATCGATATTTGAGACTTAAATAGAAAGTCTTATATTACTTTATAACGATACATATACTTGCGTAGAATCTCAATATTAAGTGTTTAACGTTATTATTCATAAAATATCACATCAATGCTTAACTCCATGGCTTCCAAATCAGAGACGATTTTCTTAAAACATTTTATTTATCTATAACAAATGCACCTTCTGTCATTTTATGAGAGTAAAAATGCTGCTTCAAGTGCAACTTACTGGTTAGATTTTTAGTCATGCACAATTGCTCTAATTTGAGCCACAACGTAACGTTTTCTGCAAAACATCATGTAGAATCTGATAGATGTAGATGAATTTGAGAAAGAGTCTTTTGATCTTTACATTGCTTCTCTTCCCACGTCCACGATGAGGACATCTTTTTGAACTTAATTAGTGCATCGTCTAGATCCATCTGCATTAAGATTGCTCATTTCTTAATCTATCAAAGAGAAAATCCGGTCTTGTGATCTAATAGAGAGATGTACTTTACTGTTGCCATCGTCGAAATCAAACATCGCTCTGATATCACTTGCTACAACTTGATATTAATTGATGCAATAGATTATAAAATAAACAAAGGGAAAAACACAAATTTTACGTGAAAAACTCAAGATGGAAAAAATTGTGGGTTGATGAGGAGAATTCACTATATCAAATAAGAGATTATAAGTGAAAAATGTTTTACAAAAAATAAAAGAGGTTTATTTATAGTCTTAGCAAATTTCTTTTAAATAAAATAATTAAAAGAGAGTCAATAAAGCAGTAGCATATGAATTGCAATCTAAATATTATTATAAGCTTGATTTAATGGTCAAAAATTTCAATTTGTGTGCTTACATTTTCCTTCTAAAGCCTCAATCTACATGATCATAATTTCTTTATGAGATGATAAGCGGAACCCACAAAATTCAGGTCACAAATTTAGCACATGCCTTTAGATTTTAGTAAACGTACATTATTCATTAGTAAGTGAATGGAAAGTATTGCATAAGAAAATAATGTATGATATAAAGTATGAAAATATTTTATATATGCGTGCTTATATGTGCATGCTAAGAAGAGTTTACCCCTTATGGTACTGGTTGGAGATGCTAATGTATTTGCGCGAAGATGCATTCTTACCATCTCAGGTAATTGTGAAATTTAGATCATTAACTATTGTGTCGATATGAGAGTATCAGCCAAAGTGAGTACCATACCATCTCATTTAATTTTGAAATTTAGATCATTAACTGTTGTGCTTACGAGAGAGCATCAGTCATGGATGAGTAAATACCTTTTCACCTTAGACGACAGTGTAGATGTTTTGTGTCTCGCTGTGTCGATGGGGTATGTATCAGTGCTTTTAAGATAAATGTGAAAGTTAAAGTATGAAACATACTAAAATTAAAAAATTAAACTTTAAAAAGTAAAGTTAAATTAATGCATATCAAATTCTATATTATTTTCATTAAACAAATATCATAGATACATATATTAGATTATTATATAATTTTTTTATAATTAAATATGAAAGAATGGTGTGTGTGTGTGTGTGTGTGTGTATATATATATATATATATATATATATTTTTGAGTCATTGTAGTTTAGAAGTGTGATTAATCTACCGGGTTATCTTGGATAATTAATTATGTTGTTTTAATAAGTTTTAAGTTTATGCTTTTGAATATAAGATGAGTACTTAAAAAAGACAATGTGCACAAAAAACGAAATCTACAAACAAAAAGATAAACTTGTATTTGTTAATTCAATTATTTTTTTTAGTTGTTTTTTCGATTTATATTTGGATTATAAACTATTATTGATAGAAAATGAAAATAAAAAAAATATATTTTTTCATCGTCCGACCATCCATTCTCTCTTTAGAAATTCTAAGTCTCCAGGCCAAGTCGTGACACCTCACCATGTTTCTCTTTCTTGAGATAACGAGAAAGTTATATTGTGCACTTTTATTTTTTATTTTTATTATTTTTACTTTTTTGCTTAGAGAAACTTGCCAAATAACGCTAAACAAAAAAATGATTTGAGATAAAAAATGACAAAAAAATGAGAAAAATATGGAAAATACAAAATTGGACAAAATAAACAAATATAAATGTATTTAAAATCACATAAAATAAAAATAATAATAATAAAAAACTTATTTCAAGGGGCCTTGGTGGCTTGCTAACAAATGGGAATAAACTACCTTACTACTTTTAGGAACATACATGCTCAAAATTGGACATGAAAATAACTAACAATGGGAAATTAGTGGTGCGGATTCTTCCTCATGGGACTTGCCTAAGCATCAATGCAAATAATATGAACAAATTGATATCATTTTAAGTACTTCTAAAATAAATTAGGATGCATTTAACGAACTTAGGTTAAAGCCATCGTGTGCATGTGGTCCCACTGTCTATATGGGTTATGATAATTGTTTTGACTCAGTTGGGTTGAGTCAATTTGGTTTGGGGATCAATTGAGTATGTTTGGGTTGACTTGGTTTAGGTTAGGCAAGCCAAGGGTCTTTTTTGGGTTTAGTCCAGTTAGAGTCGATTGAGTTGACTAGGGTCAATTGGATTTAGTTAGGGTTCATTAGGATTTAGTAAATTGAGTTTTTCATGACAGTAAAAAAAATTTAATAAGTGCAGTGAATTTCTTAAAATTAAGAGATTAATTTGCAAAATGCAAAGATTTCAATCAGAAAAAAACATGACTAAAATGATGTTTTTTAGGATCAATGACATTCGATGCAGTGTCGTGAATTCTGAAATAAAGGTTTGATGGAATGTTTTGCTCTTTAAAAATGTCTAGAATACCTCCTTTAAAGATTCATAATAGACAATGATTCTACACATTCAAGGGGAGGGGAGGTTCTAGAAATTAGAGAATTCCAAAGTTCTACTTGCCTCAGCTTACTATTTAATCACCGCCAATGCTCGTCATCTATCACATCCTATGCTTGTCATCGAGCATCATCATTGGTCGTCGTTTTCCATTTCCCTTCTTGATTGCCTTGATGATGTTGACATTGCCCATGTCTATCAACAACACCAACATCAAAGCTTCTCGTCTTTCCTTGTTTCACAACATCCTCCATCGCTTTCATGGGAAAGTCACCACTTCCAAAATAAAATAAAATAAAATAAAATCACATTTTGTAAACCCGCCTTCGTTGACACTATAGAATTATTGATTGTTGTACCTATCATCTTATATGGTGAAATGTTTTCAATTAAGCTAGGCTTCACAGGTTTTCTCTTCTAAGGTTTGTTTATGTAAAAAATCTTATCTCTTGTTAGTTGTAGTCACTTATCTGTGTGTATGAGATTTTTTTGTAAAACTCCCCCACTGTCACTGCGAATATTCTAGTATTCAATAAACTCTAATATTCAATAGAATAGAGATGAATTTTTCAGATCCTAAAAGGATGCTCATGTAGTTTATATCGGTAGTTTTAGTCTTTTATATATGCCCATGCCCTGGAATGCTTTTGCCCACTTTTCAGACATGCATGCTTACCAAATGAAGTTCCTGTCTCATCATTTCACTGTGAAACTATCATTTCTATCCATGTCGATTTGCTAGAATCAATTTCATAATTTAGCCATGTGTTCATGGCATTTTGTTTCATGCTTATTAGACATACATGCCTAATGGATCGGGAACATTTTGTGCTATGCTGTAAGTCTTAGTCACTTATACTTAAATAATGCCAATCCTGCTAGTTTTCCATTTTTTTGTTATGAATTACTTGTATCTTTCAATAGGTGTGCTGATGCTGGGAATTTAAGAGATGACATTCTGTATTCAAAGAAGGAGTTGCTGGATTGTTCAAGTGATGATGATGAAACTCGGGCATACCTTATGGATAAGGGTATTAAAGCTTTGAGGTCTGTTCACATTACATAATTTCCATTTCATATTATTTCTCTGATTTCTTATCAAAGGCCCTTTCAGGCAATATTGCATGTGAAGCAGTGATGTTACGTTAATCTTCGCTGAAACTTATATAGCCCTTGGCTGCTTGGATCAAGTTTCGTTACCAAACACTGATTATAAGCATATTTCCAATGGAAATCCGTGGTCTGCATGGGATACATAAGATTATGAGATGACTTGACTTTAGAATTAGGTTCAACACAAATGATTTGGAGATTAAATGGATGATGAAGAAACATATTGAGAAATTAGATGGATGAATAAGAATTTAGAAGTCTGCCCAGAACTGTATTGCTGCTACTGTTGTTGCGTGCTAATTCTCGGCAAAAGCAATGTGATGCAAGAAACTCAAATATCATGACATTACCCACTTGCCATTGTTTTACTCTAATTTACTACACAATTTGGATTAGAAAGGAAAAGAGCACAGTTAGCTATATGCGCTCTATGCTTGGCACCGGGGGTTGAAAGATTTTGTTTCCTTGCTGCAGGAACCATAGCAGGGTTGGGAATTAAAAAGTAACTTTAAACAGGCAATTGTAGAAGACTAAGATTTTGATGAACTCTTTTTATAAAACCCTAAAAGGCGAGCATCATAATGTGTTTTATTCTTTGATGTGCTGCCAACCCCTGTTTAAAATTACACTATATGAAGTCCATTTCAACATTTTTTGCAAAAAAATTTCAGTGGGGCTTACACTTCATTGGCCCAAGGTGAGGCATTTGCTTCACCCAGTTTGAGGCGCACCCCACCCTAAAAAACGGCTCAAATTTTGAGGCTATCTTTAACTTTTTAAATTAAAATTAAAAATAATTTCAAAATATTTCTTGTATTAACATTCAAATCTCACGTACTAATTAACAAGAAATTAAAGAAAAAAGTATTCATAAAAATTTATGTAGTTGAAATTCTAATTATCAATATAGTTATTATTTTAGTCACTTTTTTATGATTATTTATTAAAAAAAAAAGAAACTAACTAGGATTGAAGACAATAAAGAATGAGAGAATATAGATACGATTAAGGATAAGACCAGAAATATATAATTTATTAAGCTAGCGTAATAAAGTAATGAAAACTATTTGGATGATAAGAGTAATAAAAACTTTAAAATAAAAAATTCAAGTGTTGACGACTTCTTAGATTCTTGTTTTAAGTGGAGGGTAGAATGAGTGAGAAAGAAAGATTAAATTTAATCTTATTTTGATTGTTATATTTTGATGTTTTGGTTATTTATTTTATTACCTTAGTTTACTTTAATAGTTTTATGTTTGTATAACTCATATTATTTCATAATTTGATGTTAGTACATTAATTTGTTACTTCTAATTTTACACAATTAATTAATTTTACTTAGAATGTTGTTTTATTACTTTTTATTGCGTTAAAAAATTAGAACATTGATGTATTATTTCTTACTTCACGCTTTATAGTTTATACAATATTTATTAATTTCTGCAATTTTTTAAATTTAAGGCTTACGTCTCTCCTCACGAAAGAAAAACGTGTCAATATCCAATTTTGCAATTTTAAACATTCGTGCTTCCATTTTGTTGTATGTATGGGATCGGTCTAAGATTATTGAACCACTTTAGAGTATTAAGCAATTGGTCTCTCATCTTTCAATAGTTTTGTGTCTATTGCATGTTCACCAGCATTTGCCTCCAGTATGAATGGTCATTGTAAATTTTGCAAAGCTAGCATAGGGGTTAACTTATATTTTTTCTTAAAAAGAGAAATGTACCTTGTTGCTTTTGTTTTTGACTTCATTTTAAGTTGATAATGCCCTTGATCATATCGATCGGGATTTCTGGAAAATGAATTTAAGTTTGAATTTAAGTATATATAGATATCAATGTGATTTTGATTTAAAAATAATATTTTGATTTTAAAATAAATGAGACCAAACAGGTCTCATATAGTGATAGTTTGGACGACTGAGTGGGATAACACAAGTAATACACTATCCTGAAGGCTAAATATATCACTTGTAGTAGGCTCAACCACCCAAACTAAAGAATTTTGTGACATCCGTTTGGCCTACAAATTCCCCTATCTAATATAAGAATTAAATAAAATTTATTTTATCTGGGTTTTTAATTCTCTATAGAAGCAAGCTCCTATAGTTAGTTACATCTTAAACGACTAGGGTCACTTAAGAATACTCTCGATTAAGAGCATTGGTTCTGCCTTCAAGATTTCAAAGTTTAGGTTTCCAAGATTAGACACGGAAAAGTCAAATGAGAGTGGCTCAAATATGAACAGTTATTTTAAGGAATCCAATGGAATGAAGAGTAGAGGTTGTCACGGATACAAGGAGAACCTCAGCGACTTCTCATCTATCTTATTATTTGGCTTTATGTCTTTAAAATAATATTTATTTAATGTTTTAATCCTGCAATTTATTTAGATTTTAGGACTTATATTCGCATGATATCTGTCCATGCAAATAGCCTAGAAAGATATGAGGATTTACACTGTACCGTACGGTAATCTCGGAATCATAAAAGTGTTAGGACTTATATTGCACAACAGAGTTGTGTAAAAGCCTAAAAAGACAAGGTGAGGATTTACGTTGCATTTAGCAAACTACCTCGAAATTCTATGAGTTATTTAAAGTAAGGAAAATGTTTAGTAGTCGTTGACTTATTGTATTGTTGTAGATCGTCATCCCCCGTTTGTTACATCCTGGTCGTGCTGCCCACAAAGAGTTGTTTCATGCTCCATGTAGTAATAGTTTCAAGTTTATTGTCGTCAATATTGTTATTTGGTGACTTACCACTGTATATATTCAAAAACATGCTATATCCAAATGGTTTTGTAGTTAATTTAAAACATACATAAACTAACTATGTTATAAGGAAGTACATTAAATAAAAACAGTATAAGGTGCGGTAAAAAAAACAGTATAAATGAAAGACATCGTAAAGAGCAATAAAGGAAATGCAGTAAAGTGCTATAAATGTACTGTAAACTTTGGGTACCTGAGTTTCTTGTTATTGTTTTTCCTGTAAATGTGATCAGTGTCGCAGGTAAAAGTATAGTAGAGAAATTTAGCTAACATGACAAACATGTGTTTATGTATAAGAGAATAAATGACGGAGTAGCACATGGAAAGCCTCGAGAAAAATTGAAAGTGACCCACAGAGACTCGAAACAAATCGTAAAAAAAACACAAACAAGTAAAACATAACACAACGTCACATATAAAGGACCAAGGGGGGGGGGTGATTTATATGTGACATTAAGAATGTCTCTAATTGTCAGGAGGATTTGAGTGTATGATTCAATTTTAAATCCCGGAGCATTGAGTTTCTTTTTAGGTCAAGTTATGATGAGAATTTTATTATTTGATTTAATTGAATCAGTCATGAACCACACTCTGGTGCATATGCTGTCTATTGTTTTAACTAACTTATGAATTAGGGCAGGTGTTTAACTTTAGTATCTATTTGAAAATTAGGTAGATGAATTCTCACCTAGGATGTGCTCCTAAAATCTAAGAAGCCTACACTTTAACTTGAGTTTGAAGTGTTTTAAAGTGTTCTGCCTTCAATTAAGTGTTTTCTAACTAATCCTCGAACGTCTTTAGATCAAACTTAGGTCATTGTCATGCTCTTAAGACCTAGGGGGTAAACCTATAATTCTGCCAAAAAGATTCATGAACTGTGTTTCAATTCTAATCAAAATAATTGGGCTTAAGTCTAATAAATGCTTAGGGGCCCTAATTGATAGTTTATTGATCTTTCAATTCATGCTCCTAACTCTTGAATCATTTAAGCTTTTACTTTCTCTCAATTCTCAACAATTCTTACAATTACAATTTTATCATTCTTATGTAAAAAAATAGTGAATGATTTTCTACCCTATTTCCCTTTGGGTTTCAATCATCACAACAGACTAATTATCATTGTTTTTTCTTTTAGCTCCATCCCCTTTGTTTACCCTTTTTTTAAGGCGTGAATCAATCCTGAAAATAATCAAATCATAAATTCTCATTTCTAACTTAACCATTGGCAAGAAAAAGAAAAACAAAGCCAAATAAGCTGAGGAGGCCGACCACTTAAACAAAATTAGCAATGTCAAGACGAAACTGCAAGTGAATCGATCTAAAAGCGTTTAAATTATTTCAAAACAAATAGTAAATCAACTCCCAAAACATCAATCAAATCGGACTCGAAAAGAACATTTGAAGTTTTGAAGACAACAAGAATTTGATTGACTTTCAAAACTTCAAAAATCAAAATCGTTATAATTTCAATTTTTTTCAAAAAAAAAGTGGCATTTTAACATTTTCAAAAATGTTGGACGAATCAACCCCAAAAGTAATGCAAGTCCCTTCCATAACTTAAGAAAGGAAAAGCAAACAAGCGGAAAAAAAAGCCACCACTATGCTGCACATGCTCAACATTTAATGCTTAAGAGAACAAACTTTCCAAATGGAACATGAAAAGTTTCAGACTTTTGCAAATGTAAAACATTGAATTTCTCCAGACTTTCCAGTTGTGACATGGAAACTTTAAAATTTTTGTAAAAGGTTAAGATTTGAATTTCTCCAAACTTTCCAAATGTAACATGAAAATTTTTAGATTTTTGTAAAAGTAAGACATCAACTTTCTCCAAACTTTCCAAATATAACATGGAAACTTTCAGTTTTTTTGTAAAAGTAAAACAAATTTCTCCTAACTTTCTGAATGTAACATCGAAACTTTCAGATTTTTGTAAAGGTAAAGCATCGATGCTCTCCAAATTTTCCAAATGTAACATGTAAACTTTCAAATTTTTGTAAAGGTAAAGCACCGAATTTCTCCAAAATTTTCAAATGTAACATGAAAACTTCCAGATTTTTGTAAAAAGTAAAGCATCGAAGCTTTCCAAATTTTCTAAATGTAACATTTAAGCTTTCAGATTTTTGTAAAGGTAAAACATTGCCACTCTCCCAAACTTTCCAAATAGAGTTTGAAAATTTTCAGATTTTTCAAATGTAAAGCACCAAAGCATTTATGAACTTTCTAAAATTTTCAAACAAAATACATAAAGCTTCTAGGTTTTGCAAAAGTAAAGCATTGTCACTCTCCCAAATTTTTCAAATAGAGTTTGAAAAGTCTCAGATTTTTCAAATATAAAGAACCAAATAATTTTTGAACTTTGCAATTTGAATATGAGAACTTTCAGATTTTTTTAAAGGTAAAGCATCGAAGCTCTCCAAATTTTCCAAATGTAACATGTAAACTTTCAGATTTTTATAAAAGTAAAGCATCGCTACTCTCCCAAATTTTCCAATTAGAGTTTGAAAGTTTCAAAATTTTCAAATGTAAAACACAAAAGCATTTGTGAACTTTCCAAATTTTCCAAATAAAACACTTAAAGATTCCAAGTTTTGCAAAAGTAAAGCATTGCCACTTTCCCAAACTTTCCAAATAGAATTTGAAAAGTTTTCAGATTTTCCAAATGTAAAGCACCAAAGCATTTCTGAACTTTGCAACTTGAATATGAGAACTTCCAGATTTTTCAAGAAAACGACACCGCAACTTTGCAAGCTTGCCAAAATATAAACTAGAATGTTGCCTTAATCATGCTTTGAAAATTATTCGATTAAGGAGCAAGTAGATGACAAAGGAAAGCTCTCAAATATCTTTCTAAGCGCAAGTATTTTTTTTTGCAAATACAAGTTTCACCAAACATTCGTCTCCTTTCTTTTTTTTTAGGTAACTAGACTAGTTCTATGTGAGGTGATAGTCATGCAACGCAAATGCAATGGTGGTGGTTCACATTTGCCTTTTTAGGCAAAGCTTATACTCCTTTATCCAAAAAAAAAAAAAAAGTTAAGCCAACTTACAGCTCTAAGTTGAACAGCATGTTATTATTTTTTTAACATGCACAAAACCACACCTAGGATTTAATGGAACGAGAATAACACATTCATGTACATGCACTTCCCAAATGTACATTCCCTAAGCCATCAAAGTGAAAGACATCCACATCAACAACATCAACAACAAAGCCTTAATCCCACTACGTGGGGTCGGCCACATGAATCTTTTTTCTCCATTGCGTCCTATTTAGTGTCATATTTTCATTTAGTTCTAATAAATTAAGATCATTTTTAATACAATAAGCCCAAGTCTTCCTAGGTCTACCTCTGCCTTTCTTAACACAAGTCGAATCTAAAACATCTACTCTCCTAATCGGATCATCTAATGGTCGACGTTTAATATGACCAAACCATCTAAGGCAACTTTCTCTAATTTTGTCTGTCACAGGAGCTACACCAGCCCTATCACGAATATATTCATTCCGCATTTTGTCTCTAAGTGTAAAGCCACTCATCTACCTAATCATTCTCATCTCAAAGTGAAAGACATCCACGAGAAATAAATATTCAGGGGCAATAACAGAACCACAATTAAAACATTTATACCTTAGTCAAACACGTAGTCTAGCAAGAGTATCGAGCAACCTAACAAGAATACCGAGCAAACAAGCAAGAATACCGGGCCCCCAAGCAAGAATGTCGAGCAGCCAACAAGAGTGTCGAGCAGGACAATTTTGGCAGCAATTCCTCCTCCCCCATGCTTCAACAACCACCAACCCTGCCCTAGATAGGGCTCTTATAAGCAGGGAAGAGATAAAGAGTTGTACCTACCATGATGCAGTGGACAAATGAGATAACGGAAGAGGAAGAGGTGCACAAGTGACATAAGGCAACTCTTGGGCTCAACGGTCCTATGACGATTTCTTTTGAGTTCCCTCATGTTAGTTTCAATCTTTTAAATGCTAGAGGTCAAGAACCCATATACGGAACTCCAAAAGAGTAAAAAAATAGTTTGGACTTCTAAAACGAGGTGGGTCCCATTACTAAGGCTCTAAGATAGTCAAATGGAGAATCTTAAGGCTAGACCCAAAGTTCTAGGAGAAAGAATTAGATCCATCGAAAATGATGTCAACAGGTCAATGCATGCAAATGAGAGGTGATTATTGAAAAAGCATGCAAAGGAAAAACAAGTGCTGAAAAATGACAAACCTACTGATATATTGCAAAGTTCTCATAAAAATTGTTATTTCCATCATTTCACATTATTCGGCCCTTCACTTGATTGCTTTATTCTTTGAAGTATCAATTTTTATTTCTTTATTGCCCAAATTGAATCCTTGGTTAAGGGAGGAACTTTTGGCATTAGTGTTGTTGTAAATGCAACACCTTCTTTAAACGCTTCAAGTACTTTTCCCTTGATTTGTTGAAGAGTAATATATCATCTAGAGACACAATAACAGAGTGGTGTAAATATGTTCCTTGAACATCATTTGATAGTCCCATAAATATAGCTGAGGTATTGCAAGTTCGAATGACATTATCAACCAATGATACAATCCTTATCTTATTTTGAAAGCAATCTTTCATTGATCCATCTCATTAATACACACCTTATGATGATATGATTTTATTGAGAACGGGGATGATGGCTGTTGATTTGAATTGGAAGCCATCGATGCGGGGTTGTGGATGATGGGTTTTTATAGTTATTTTACTGAGAATGTGGTAGCTGGTGCATAGTCCCCATTCGACATCTAGGAAAAAGGTGTGATATGAGTGTGCTCTTCTTGTAAATGAGATTTTACAGGAAGAGATAAGATTTTCAATAAGGTATGGCCAATAAATTTATCTAAACCCGTGTAAAATATTCACTAATAGTTATATGTCATCAAGTTCAAGTTAAATAAAGAAATCACTTTGATCAATCTTTCAAAGAGATTAAACTCTCTAAGATTAATGGTAGTTGAGAATAACTCTCAGAGACATTCTCGATTGTAGAAGGTATGCTTGTATTTTAATTTCTTAACTATAAGAAAATACTGTAATTCAAACAGTGTTATCCTAATAGGAGAGTCTATACTATGAAGCTAGAGAGAGAAATGGTTCCAAAAATATCCGTGCTTTTCTAATCGAGGCAACTCAAATGGACTTGAGCTGTTCACCTCTCAAACGTCAGTTAGAGAGGTATGGCTCAGACAATTTTATGTGCCTTTTTGTTGGCATCGTATCTCTTAAAAGAGAACTTATTGTATTTTTCAAGGTTTTTATACTGTATCTTTCTATACTTGAAAAAAATTTTGGAATAAAAATTGTTTGTGTACTGTACGCTCTTCTGTTTTCAGATCTTCTTCTTCCAACGAAATCCACAACCAGATAATGTGTTGCTAAGTGAATGATATCTGTGAGTTAGAAAGCAGGGAGAGTGAGCAAGATGAGATGGGAAATCACATTTCTCTGGCGAGCAAAATGTTCTATGGTCTAGTCTTTAGGGATCGTTCTTAATTACATGAATTCTTCTATATTTATAGAGGGTTTTCCCATATAATATAAACTAGATACTCATTACACACATATCTCTAAAAATCTTTGATTTATCTATTCTAATTTTCTTTTGATTTTGTATTATAATTAATATTATTTTTAGTAGTGTTGTATCTTGATGTCTATTCCCCATTTGCTCATAGGGTCATATCATTGTCAGCCCACTCAATCTTTGTGATGATCAAGTGTTGAGCAATTTTGATTTAGAGCAAGTTGTGTTTTTCGACTAAACCAATTCTATATATAATGAGGCAAATCAGGTTCCTTGGCAAATGGGCAAGTTGATCGTGGTAGGTGATCTAGTAACTCGTACTTGGTAGCTAGTACTTGGCCACTCTCGTACTCGTCAACTCATTAGCTTGGCAAGACAACTGAGCTAGGGAATTGATAGTTCGTCTCAACGCACCGTCCGACGTTTGAGCCTGAGTTTGGTAAGGTGGCATTCGGCTATAGACTCTGTAATATACCCAAATTTTGCAAATTTCATATAAAATTTGATAATTTTAAAATATATATCAATTTTTTCTTTCCCCGAAATCCAACATAATCAATTTTATGAAATTTTACAACTTCAATCTATTAATTTGATATATAACATTATGCATGAATCATAAGAAAAAGGGAAGATATGAAATTTTGAAGTAACTACTTAAATATTACCTTAATTAAAGCTAATTAATCTTCTTAACCTCACAGCCGTACTATAGCATTCTCGTAGCTCCACCTTACTCGACATGCAACGGTTGGATCCAATCGTATGGCTGTGATTTATTTGAATCACGTTATTTGTCACACTCCATTTCATTTTCACCCTTCCGATTCTTTTTTTTTTTTGTTGCCTTGAAGGGTGTTGTGATTTCGGTGTTGTAGTACTGAGGGGCAATTGGCGGAACAAGGAACCACAAGTTAGGATTCAGGGTTCCAAGGAGAAAACAAAAGGTAACAAACTCTCTTTCACCATAATTGAAACATTCCTTTCCTTCCCTACATTTTTATTTTGACTTTTGCCACGAATTTGTGCACTTTTTCATTTTTGGATACCGTAGCATAACGGGAAGCGAAAGCATAGCTTGGAGAGACAAACTGTAGTTTTTGCTTTTGGGAAAGGAAATACTGCTATTTTAAGGAGCATTGGCAGAAATTGATTAAGGGTCTGTTTGGGGCAGCTGCAGATTATTAGATAATTTGCTGATAAGCTGATTAAAAATAATTTGTTGATAAGCTAAGTGCGGTGGCTGACATATTTTTATTTTTTTGGAAAAGTCAAACCGTTGTGAGAAAGCTGTCACCGCACCTAGATAGGTGCGGTGTGAAAACACTGTTTTCAGAATTTTGAAAACTCATAAGCTGTCAAAATGCAGTCACCCAAATAGGTCAGGTGTGTTTTTAAAACGTCGCCGCACCAAATAGGCTGCCCCAAACAAGCCCTAAGGCATCTGAAAAATATGTTATTATGCTTATATATTTGCAATTGATTATATTAATTTAGGAATTTCTTTTATTTCCTTAGCTGTCAACTATAATCCAAGTAGAGAATTACTTCTTGTGAAGACATTTTTAAGAGAAAACTGATATTAATGATGGTATAGGGTAATTAATTGGGTAGGATATATATATATATATATATATATATATATATATATATATATATATATATATATATATATATATATATATATATATATATATATATAGTTATAAATGGCGTCGGCAGCGACATCAGTGTCTGCTAGGGTTTCGCTCCTCCTTGGCGATTCCTGGCGGTGATTTATAGTTATAAATGGCGTCGGCAGCGACATCAGTGTCTGCTAGGGTTTCGCTCCTCCTTGGCGATTCCTGGCGGTGATTCATTGATTTCTCATTTCTCTCCGTCGTCTCCCGCGACGATGTTTCACCCTCTCGCAGATGTCCTCCAGTCGACGAGTCCATGACTCGCGCACTTTTTGACGTCTCACATGCTCTCGACCACGCTCGCAGCTCTCGTACTCCACGACGCTCGCAGCTCTCGTTCTCCAGTCTCACACTCTCAGACTCCGCAGTCGACGGCTCACGTCGTCTCTTTCCCTGATCGCCCTGCCCAACAGACAGTTTCTACTTGACTCGCGTCTCTCACCCGCAGTCGACGGCTCGCAACTCTACTACCTCTGAAGTTTTGCTTGCTCGCCTAGCTGCTTTGGAGATGGCATCCACGATCCGTTTCTATGCCACTGCACTTGCCGACGACATTCCTATTCCTACTCGTGCTTCTCTTTCAGGTTCAGAGTTTGATTTTCATATTAGCAAGTCTTGCAATATTCCTCAATCTTTTCACGACGCTCTTGAAGGTGGTGGCGATCACACCTTCATAAAAAAATGGGAAAAAAAATGGGAAGTCTGCTCTTATTCTCACAGAGTTTGAAACTAGTATTCTCGCGTCCTCCTGAAGTTTTACTCTAGTGGGATAATTTCTGCATGGTCACCAAAACTGGAGATCATTCGGAAAGATTTTGAGGCTATGAAGCTATTGGACAGTTAAAATATTGATTTACTTGATAGTCGATACATACTGATTCAGTACTCTCATGATGTCGATTACACTCGCATCTTTTCTCGGAAAGATATTAAGATCGACAACCATAAAATGAAAATTCTGAAGTGGATTGTTGGTTTCAACCCAAAAGCGAAGTCCCCTAGCATTCTAGTTTGGATAAAATTTTCGGGGATAAAATTACATCTGTTCAACTTGAAAATTCTCTACTCCTTAGCAATTGTTTACGGTAAGCCTCTTAGGGTTGATAGTCCTACGCTTGTTGTCACCAGACCCTTTGTGGCTTGTGTGTTAGTTGAGAGGGATATCACTCAACCAACCCCAGATGAGGTATGGATTGAAACCACTCACAATGGGTATTGTCAAAAGGTTGAAATCAAATCACACCCTTCTTGTTGCTCTCATTGTAGTATGTTTGGTCACAGCTCTACTATTTGCTATTGTTTGCATCCTCATCTAAGGCTGAATATCGCTAAAGAACAACTACATATTATCCCTGTTGAGAAGATGCAACCTGATCCTCTTCCCAACACTGCAATTCCTGAAAAAGAACAACATACTACAGCTACAGATCCAGTTGTGCTTATACCATCCACTGTTAGAAACACGAGAGAGCTCTTTTGATCCAATAACAGATTAGCCGATACAACATGTAGTTTTTAATGTTCAACAATTTGCACATTTTCAACACAATTTAGAACAAGATCAGTTGAGCCAATCTTCGAAAGAGGAATGACAGGTCTATTCTAGGAGGAAGAAAAAGAATGGAGGCCGACTCCAGCTTGGGAACATATTGGATGATACATTGGTTATTACCGGCAATGACAATCATCTTAACAACTTATTAGCTTGCTCCTTCCCTAGAACCAGAGATAGAGGCAAAACCAAATTGGGTTGCTCTCTAGCCACATGATACTATGTATTTCAGCATTTTAGTTATTTTTGTCTCTAATGTACTTTTCTGTATTTTCTAGTTTTGGAACCCCTTGTGGTTTTGGTGTGGGCAGGGTGTCATGTTTAGGTCCTCCAACACATTGTATCTGTATCTTTCTTTTTGGTTAATATATTTGCCTTTTTTGGGCTTTCTATATATATATATAAAATATAAAAAACGCGATGTTTCCGTCTTCGTCTCTGCTAGGGTTTGCGACTCCATGGTGAATCGGTTGATCTCTCGTCATGGTGCCCTCGTACGCTGGCGTGACGGTCGGCGGCCGTGGTGAGACAAGTAAGAGGCCTCGCTCTTACGCTAGCGTCACCGCTGATGGTGTTCCTAACTTCCCCTCTATTTTCTACGATAATCTTGAGCTCGATTCCGTTTATTCTTTTGTTCGACGTCCCGGTCGGAAAGGGGGAAAACTTGCTCTCTTCCTCTCTGATGCTGAGAACGTCGAACTTGCTTCTTCTTGCCGTTTACATTTGGTTGGAAAGTTCATTTATGGAATACCTAAGTTGGAATTTCTTCGAAAGCATTTTGAGTTGATGAGGCTTACGGGTGAATGGAAAATTGACCCTCTGGATGGAAGGCACATTTTGATTCAGCTAGCAAACGAGGAAGACTATACTCGTCTGTTTGCTAAGCGTATGGTCTGGTTCGAGAATGTTGGGATAAAGGTGTTAAAATGGTCTGTCGATTTTGATCCTCACGCTGAGGCCCCTGTTATTCCTGTCTGGATTAGGTTCCCTTATTTGAAAGTCCATCTTTTCAATCATGAAGTTCTTTTCTCTTTAGCGGCTATGTTCGGGAGACCGTTTAATTAGATGCTCCTACTTATAATCTTACAAGACTCTCTATGGCCAGAGTCTTAATCGAAAGGGATGTCTCTCTTCCTTCTCTTGATAAGGTATTGATTGGTTCGAAGCATATTGGTTACTGGCAACAGGTATACTTAGAGCAATATCCTTCATATTGCACACACTGTTAAATGTTTGTGCATGATCAAGAACATTGTTTCAAATTAAATCTTGATTTAAGGAAAGGGGATGGGAGGAAACAGCCGCAGTTGCCTAAAGATGCGGCTGTACGGGCTGTTCCAGTCGTGGCTCCTCCTTCTCTTCCTACGAAAGAGGCAGAGGGTAGGATCGAACAGGTTGTTCCTGACTTTGTTCCTTCTGTAATTTCGAATAGAGGGGGGGGGGGGTTTGTCTCTCTACCGCTATTATTATTTCGAGTACTGACATAAACCAGGAAACCAATTTCTCTACTGGTATTGCCCCAAGTGAGATTACTATGCAGGTTCTAAATGCTCTGGAGCTTCCTAATATATTTAGTTCTTCCTCTCTCCCTCTTAATTCGTTTGTTGATATCACTCAGGATGTTATTGCTAATGTGACGGCTACAGGTGTAGTTCCTGGGCAGAATCTTGAGGCCCCGGACTCATTAACTGCTGAAGGGGCTCGCCCTTCCTCGGCATCTCTTCCTAATGCCCTGAATATGGACAATATTTCTCTCTATTCCAATCTCAATGATACTCTTTCTGATAACCCGTTGGATGATATTTCAAAAGTATTAGGGGACGAATGACATGTACAAAAATATCGTAGAAGGAAAAATAAAGTTCAAAAGGAGGCCCAAAATTTTAGCAATGGGAGTAATGAGTTAGAGAAGAATCAATATTTTTCAGATGGAGAAAATGGACGGACCCGACCTAGATCTTCTAGGAAGGGTAATGTCTATTCATGTTTAATATTCTTATCTGGAATATCAGGGGACTTGCGGATCCTCAATCCCTTGGTAGACTTAAATTTTTGTCAAGGATTCATAAGGTGGATATTTTTACTATTTTGGAATCCTTGGTCACCTCTCCAGATGATCGTATCTTGGGTAAATTCAAAAACTTCTCTTTTTTTGCTAATTGTTCTAACAAAATCTGGTTGTTTTGGCGGAAACATGTTACAGTTGATATCGTTACTGATGATAAATTGTTTGTACATACCTACTTTTCTATGGATGTTTTCTCTGGCTTTCTTAGCTTTGTCTACGTCGGGACTTCTAATGCTGCTAGAAGTGATCTCTGGCATAAGCTTGTTGTTCTGGGCAAGTCTATCAATCAAAATTGGATGGTTGGAGGAGATTTCAATATGGTGATGCATGAATCAGAGAAATTAGGTGGTAGGAGATTTGATTCCACCTTAACTAATAATCTCTGATTTGGGATTTATCGGCTCCAAATTTACCTGGAAAATGGGTATGTTGTTTGAAAGACTTGATAGATGTCTTGCTAATCAGCAGTGGAATACCTCTTATGATTTCTCTCAAGTTCAGCACTTATCCCGAACCGGATCGGATCGTAGTCCTCTGCTTCTATCATTTGATTATTTTAAAAGTCCTCTACATATCACTTTCGTTTCTTAAATGTTTGGGCTAGACATGATGACTTCTTGAGACTTATTGTGGCAAACTGTAAATGTGAGGAGATGGGAAATGCTTGGTATATTCTTTGGAAATTACTCAAGAAGGTGGCTGCTGCTTTAAGATCTTGGAATTGGGATGTTTTTGGTGATGTTCATGCTAGAGTTAAAAAAAACAGAACAAAGGGTAATTACGCTTCAAGCTGTTGATGAGAACACCACTGATATTATTTTGGAGTTATAGGATGCTAACAAAGAATTGCTTGAGGCCTCTCTTTGGGAGGAGTTGCTTCAACAAAAAGCGGGGGAGGCTCATTTCTCTCAGGGAGATAGAAACACTAAATATTTTCATGCTTGTATTAAACAGAGAAGAGCTAATAACATCATTATGAGAATTAAAAACAATGAGGGGAATTGAATTACTGGAGATAAGGAAATTGGGGAGAATGCAGTTCTTCGCTTTTTTAAACTCTTTGAGTTCCATGAGACATCGAGCTATATTGATGCCTCCTTGTTTGATGATGTTCGACATCACATGGTGGATATTGATCTTTGTGATATTCCCACAACTGAGGAAATATATACCACCCTCCTTGAGATTAATTGTAATAAAGCTCCGAGGTCTGATGGCTTTACCTTTGCTTTTTATACCAAATGCTAGAGTATTGTTAAGGATCATGTTGTTGCGGCTATACAAAGTTTCTTTAAAGGGGAAACTCCTGGAAATTATTTTTCGGTTGTTACTATTGTTCTCATTCCTAAAAACACTCAAGAGTTTTTTGGATCATTTTAGACCAATTTCTCTGACTTCTGTTATTTCTAAGTTGATTAGTAAGATTTTGGTCAGACTCCTTCAATCTCATCTTCACAATTTAATATCCTTGAATCAATCTGTCTTTATTCAGGGGAGGGGGATTACGGATAATATTATGCTGGCTCAGGACTTCATTCTTAATATTGATAAAAAATGTAGAGGGGATAACATGATTACTAAACTGGATATTCGTAAGGCTTATAATTCGATTAGCTAGGAGTTTATTTTGAAGATTCTCTATGCTCGTGGCTTCTCTCAAGAGTTCTGCAAAATTATAAATTTATGGCTTCATTTTAATAAGTACAACATTCTCATTAATGACAAATCTCGATGTTTTTTTAGTGCGGGCCGTGGGATTAAGCAGGGAGATCCTCTATCCCCTACTATATTTATTTTAATTTTTGACTATCTCTTCCGTCTTCTTAACAATCTTTTCAGGAGGGACCCCAAGTTACAATATGCTCATAAATCTAACATGATGGTATCCCACTTAGCTTATGTCGATGATATGATTCTATTTTCTAATGCTAACAAGAATACGATGAAGGAGATTCATAAGGCCATGATTGATTTTCAATCTGTCTCGGGCCTCTCTTTTCAATGCTAATAAATGCAATATTTATCTGGTGAACATGGTTAATCGTTCTAATGCCTCCTGGATAGCTAATTTTATGAGTTTCTCCCTCTCTACTCTTCCACTTAAATATCTGGGGGTTTTTATCCTTAAGGGCAGAAAGAGACGTATACAGTTTGATGAGGTGGTGGAAAGGATTCGGAAAAAATCTTGGATTGGAAAAATAATTTCCTCTCATTTGGGGACGTATTACACTGCTTAGGAGTATTCTTCATTCAATTCCTTTATATATTCTTCAAGTTCTTCAACCCAAAAAGAGCACCATTACGACTCTTGAAAGATGTTTCAATAAGTTCTTATGGGTGGGAAATCATTCTGGTAGAAGATGGTTACCTTGGAAGGATGTTTTTAAACCCATAAGCGTTGGTGGGTTGGGTTTCAAATCCCTGCATCATATTAAAGATATCAATTGTTTCAAAAAATGGTTTGATTTCAAGAAAAAAGAGTCGTTATGGGCAACTTCATGCATGGGAAGTATTGTCGTTTTTCTCATCATGCTTTGATGAATTGACGGTTAGTCAATTCCACGATGTGGAAGAGACTGCTTACTGTTAGAGATTGGGCGAAGAACTTCATTTTTTGGGAGGTGGGTCGAGGTAACCTATCTTTCTGGCACGATTGTTGGTCTCATGTTTTGTTGAATACAAGGGATACGAGGTTTTCTAACCTCAAAGTTTCGGATGCTTGGATTGAAGACCATTGGAACCTCTCTTTTCTTACTAATATATTGGGGCTGGAGGGAGCTGAAATGAATTGTATGTGTGTCTACCTACAAAGGTTTTCCGAGGATAGTCCCAATTGCATATAAGATAGGTAGGTCAAAGAATCGAAGTTTGAGTTCAGGTAATGAGAACCAGATAGACGCAATTGGGGGTTCTTACTGAGATCAAAATTAGGGGTCCATTTGGGCAATTTCATATGATTGCTCTTGATTGTGATGAATTTCTTTGAGAAAATCCTTGTGTAATCTTCTTCTATGTTCAGCTGTATCATAACATGTCTTTCGTCGAAAAGACTCACCACCAAGCTCCAACTAGTTTGAAATCTTCAAAAATCTTATTGATAATCTCCATCTTAGGGCTACTTAATTTGAACTTTCTAACTAGTAAAAATTTGTATTTCCTTGCACGAGTTAAAATTTCAGCATCAGAGAAGATTAGTTTTGGTTTTTCCGCATTTTTTCCTAATTTTTTTATGAGATTGCAATTTTCATGTCCTGCAACAGAATCATGATACATCTGCGAGAACATTGAACTATCTGCAAGGTGGAAAGGGGAACTGCGTTTGTGAATTTTGGCGGGAATATTACCGGCGATGGTGGCGGCGTAGGAAAGCCTTGAGGTCATTAGCGTGCTTCACAAGCACAGCAGGCCGGCGCAGCTTGTCGACTGCCTCCGACGAAACAATCAAGAGGCTTTGGCGTAGCAGACTCAACGCGAGTCCAAAAATGTCCAGATGACGCGACGCAAGTTCAGAAGACGACGCAACCTCCGGATGGCGACAAAATCAAACAGCAGCAGACGCAAGGACTTTGTATCAAACGGGGCAGAAGATGCGAGCTCCAGAAGGCGCAGTGCGAGCTCTAGAAAGCGACGCGAGCTTCGAATGAAGACGAGGCACGTCCTTCTTAAAGCACGTCAAATCAATTGATGGAGGAGAAAATCAATAAGGATGCTCGGTTTCACCATCGGGCAAAACCCTAGCGGACAAAAGAGCCACACACACACACGCACACACATACACACACGCGCACACACACACACACACACACACACATATATATATATATATTCAAAACGTTGAAGCATTGTAGTGCCCAACTTCAAGATTGTAAAATTTCTCAAATGAAACTCTGAATGATTTACTTGATGTTGATAAAAAAATTAAAAAAAAGTGAAGGTGGTCTGATTACGAAGGTCACTTTTTTTAAATTGTAAGCAGATCACAATAATCGGGCGAAACCCTCGTAATCAGATCACCTTCACTTTTTTTTTTAATTTTTTTTATCAACATTAAGTAGATCATTCAGAGTTTCATTTGAGAAATTTTACAATCTTGAAGTTGGGCACTGTAATGCTTCAACTTTTTGAATATATATATATATATATATGGAAGATTGGTAAATTGGATGGTCGGCACATTCTCATTCAATTATCAAATGATGCAGACTACACTCATTTGTTTGCGAGAAGACTCCTTCAAATAGACAACCAGGTGATAAAGGTTTTAAAATGGACGGTGGACTAAACCTCCTACCATTCCTGTTTGGTTGCGCTTCTCAGGTTTGAAGGTCCAATTTTACAATCAAGAGCTCATCTTCGCTTTAGCAATGGTATATGGTAAACCTCTCAAAACTGATATGCCTACAGTAAATCTGACTTGGCCTTCTGAAGCCAGAATTTTGATGGAACGAGATATTACTTTACCTTTTCCAAGAGAGATATGGATTGGCACACAGCATCAGGGATTTTGACAGCAAGCAGAACTTGAACAGATACCTCTTTATTGCACCCACTACCGGATGTTTGGACACTCTCTTTCTCAATGTTATCATTTGCATCCAAATCTAAAACTTTAGAGTAAAAATGTTATTGGATCTGCCCCACTTCATACATGTCCCTCTTCCGCCCCCGAGTGCATTCCAGAGAGTTTTGAAACACCGGTTGACGCGATGTCACGTCTCCCTCCCACTACCAGAGACAATATTGTTTCTGTTCTTCCGATTGATGTATTGGCAGATGGTTCACTCGGGCATCCTACAGTCTCTATCACTGTTGAAAACACTACTGCAAAATCCTTACCTCCAAAGGATATTCTTTGGTCTGATAATCAGGATAGTATCGCAACTCCACAACCTCAGGAAGCATCAGGTGCTGAGGAGATAGATTTACCATCTCTTCATAATGAGAATGTTGTTACTATTAATCAGGAACTAGGGGCTCATCTTCTTCTACATGCTCGACAATCTGTTGATCACACTGATCAGATAAGTCAGTCTTCGGATGAGGAATGACAGGTATACACATCTAGGAAGAAAAAGAAGAATGGAGGCACACCCCAGCTTGGTAATTTAATGGATGATAATTTAGTAACTTCGGGTACTGGCACGACACTCAGCAATTTGTTAGTTGGCTCCGTTTCTAAAATCAGAGGCAAAGGCAGGACCAAGCTGGCCCGTCCTTAGCAACTGGTTTTCTGCGAGTTATGAATTTTAGAGTTTTATTTATCTTATCTTTTTTAGGATGTTAGTGTCTGTGTATCGTATGAGTAGGGCGTCTTTATTGGTTCCTCTCATACAACCTGTATCTTTTCAATTTCAATAAAATTAGCCCTAAGACGTTTTAAATATATATATATATATATATATATATATATATATATATATATATATATATATATATATATATATATATATATATATATATATATATATATTATTTTACATGATTTCGAGTATATGTGAATGTGAGTGAATTATAAAATGAGATATATCATATATATTTGCTATAATTTAGTTAGACTATTTAATCACCTATCGTGTCTTGATTATAGTAATCAAGATAAGCGTTGGTGAGAATTTAGTTTGACTAAATCGTCCGCTTCTATTACACCACAGTTACCCTTAAGAGGGGTCAGTTGGGGTTTGACACACTCGGTGTTTTTTGCTCTGAGCTGTAATTCTTTGATTATTCTTATCACCTATTCCTTCAACTCATTCATCTATTGTACCATGGACTCTAGGTGCAGTTCATGTTTATAGAATCTTCTCGGACATTTGTTTCTCCATGCGAAGCTCATTTTCTAGTTTGTGGTAAATTCACGTTCTTTACATCTTGAAGGATGTTGGATCCTCATTTGTAAGTAATCTCAGATCACCTTCGTAAGGGCTTGTAAGAGATGTTTGAACACAAAAAAGAGAAACAAGGAAATTTTTTTATAAGTATGGAGCTTAAATAGGAATTTCCAATAGTCAAGGTCTAGTGTAAACTTTTTAAGGCCTAGTCCCGCTACCTCTTGAGTGGCCTATCCTATTTAAAGGTTTTTTTTTTAATCCAGTGGCAGTAACATAAATAGCTAAGCACAAAAGGGGAAAATACTTGAAAATAATAATAATAATGATGTAGTCGTGTGTATAGCACTTTATATATTATAACACTGTCAGTCTATGAGGTGAATTTGATGAAGTCAACTTGATTTTCTAAGCTAATCCATTGAACTAATTTGTCGAACTGATTGGGTAAATAGTTTTAGTCAAATATGTTGGTTGAGCTGGCCTTTATCATATTATCTTGTTAAGTCGTTGTTAGTCGGTCGAGCGATTTGATCAAATATGGTTTATGCCTCATGCTTCTACCGAATTTGCTTATAATATTTTGATTGGGCAGATGCCCATGCTTTGAACTTGGTCATAGATTATTTAGCCATACAACGACATTTTTTTCCTTGATTCTTGTGTTTAAGGTTGCCACCTTTTGTGCCATTGAAAGTTGCTTATGAGAAATAAAAAGAAGGCAATGTTGCCCCTAGAAATAGAGAGTAAACCCCTCATGAAATTTTTTGGAAGGCTTATTAAATAAATTTATCTTAAGATTTTCCAATCCTTAAGCAGTGTGAAGGATCAGACATGATTTTGCTGTGCCAAGGTGAAGTTATTCCACTTTTAGGATTTGATATTTAAGGAGCCAATTATCTCAAGTGGATCCTATGACTCTGCATACGCAGGATCAGAAGCGGGTGGTGTCCATCCCATAGCGGGACATTCCCGCATGTTGGCAGTTGCTAGGTTTGTGGGCTTCATTTTTCATATTATTTGAAATAAAATTAGGATTATTTTTGCTTGGGAACTATTTTTATTTTGTTAATTTCTGATTTTTGGATTTTTTGGACTTTGGTTTATGCGATAAAGACTTTTTCCTCTAGTTTATTCTTACTGAAGTCCTTTATCCTTGGATCTTTCTCAGATAGTGTGCCTGTTGGCTCATTGGATCGAGGTGATCTCTCTCAACCGTCTGATGCCCGATGTGCTATTGAAATATTTTTAGGCATGTGGTTTGTTGTCTAGCCTCATTCCTTTGCCGTTCTCAACCATTGTCATTGTCTCTACTTTAGTTTCTTATCCTACAACTCCCAGATTCCATCTCCCAACTTTCCCATACCATTTAATAGCTCTTAATGGACGTGATTTGATATGAGAGCCATGTTAACCCTACATCTCTAGGGATTGTTTTTCTACTCATAAACCTAAAATTCACATAAATTAACCTAGCCTAGTAACTCCACAAAAATTTATTCATAATCCTAACTCTAACCTTAACTCTAAACAACCCCTCTTTGCAAAGAAGTACAAAACTCTCTTTGTTAGTCAAAACTCTAATCGGGAGAAAAGGGACATTATGTCGTCGAAAAAAAACATGCAAAGAGGTTCTATGCAAATGAAGATCCTCCAACTACAACGAAGACTTGTCGCTTTTGAGAGAAGATAATCCAGAGATGCCACCCATAATATAATAGTGATTAACTAAATAGAGAGGAAGAAGTCAACCCCTTTCACAAAAAAAATTTCAGACAATGAAGAATCAATGTTCCTTATGATTTGGCATCGAGTATCGTAGGAGACGATAACTTTGGGATGAAGATAGACTTATCAAATTTTGACAGACGTTTGGATTCGAATGAATTTATTGACTATAAAAAGTGAAATGAATATTTGAGTACAAGGATATTTTCTAGGAGCAGAGTTAAATTGGCAGTCATCAAGCTCAGGAAGAACGCATTATTGCAAGAGAATATGAAGCGTTTTCAATAACAAAAGTAGAACAAGATCATCACATGACTTGATGAAAAGGAAAACACGTCACAAATATCTTCCCACACATTACTTGCAGGGTGATTCCTAAAACTCTATAAGTATATGACCGCATTTGACTAACTCGTGTTGAAATGTAAGTTGATGGAACCAAATGAGCATACAATGAAGAGGTAACTTGGAGGGCTGATGCCATCGATCAACAATATGATGCGGTTCCTCTCTTATTGATGCCTACTCGATGTACATACCCTAGCTTTGAAGTTCAAGAAGCAACATCATTAGGGGATCACCACCTTACATTCAGGGATAAATCCTAGGATTAGACGAATAGAGTACGCCTATTAGAGCACCCAACTTGGTCTCTCGTGAGGAGAAATCAACCCAAGGTGAAGAAAAGGTGGGTGCCATTAGTATTATATTTTTTCTAGCTAGGAAATGCTTCAAGTGTCACGATCTTAAACACATTGCATCCGATTGTCCAAACAAGAGAGTGATGTCTTTCACTGAGTAGGGAGTAGGGGGCGAAGTTGACAATAACATTGGGGACAAGAAAATGGAGATGTTGAAGAGGAGTAGATGCTAGTGTTTCAATAAATCCATCAAATTGAGCCCATACGTGAGCAATAGTGGCTCCGCCATAACATCTTTTCTATCTATTGGACTATGAAGAAAAATATGTGTTATCTCATCAGAGACAGAGGTAATTGTGAAAATGTGGTCTCCACTCAATGATAGACAAGTTGAGCCTATTTACACAGAAGCAGATCCAACCTTTTCTCTATCTCAGTTGAAAGAAAGGAATGATATCACAATTTATAAGAGATTCTTCATGGAGTTCTTTATTGGATACAAGTTTAGGAGCAAGTGTTATGATGTGGTATCTATTGACCTTGTTAAATTCTGTTGGGTTCTCTGTGGTAGTATGATCATTGTACATGTCATGCCGACTAGAAGAATACATATTAATTCACCATAGATGAGAAGCACATTATACTCTTACTTCGGAAGGAATCTGATGATGAAATTCCTGTAGCTAGGGCTCATGAAAGGCTGGAAGTAATGAGTGAAATAGCAGATCGTTTAAGAAGTCTGGTTTTGCAAATGCTAATCAGAGAGGCATACCATAACACGCTTCAAAATCACCCAACTAAGCGATGACTACGGAAGCTTGCTTTGGCATGGAAGAATACAAAAGAAAGAATCAATTCATTACTCCAAATTATTGTATCTTTTGGATCAGAATAAAGTAACTGGGTATCGGCCTTTGACAAGGTCATGTCATATTTTATGGATGACAAGAAATTAGTATTATATGAGGAGGCGTAGAAATAACTTGTGAAGAATCCATCCTAAAAATGCTTTGCTTGTTGGCTAAGATGATCCTGGCACTAAGGCATGAAATCGATGTATAATTTACATGCACATTGGTTTTTTCAGTCGGTTGAGGTTGCTAGTATATTTTCTTTAAGCATCAACCCTAGAGATCTTGCATTGCTCTATCGAATGGTTGAGAATCTTGTTTTTGGGGCATCTTATGGAGTCATGGATCACATGGCTTCCTGTGGTAAAGCCAACAAACTTTTTGCAATGGTTTGTTAGCTTTTAGAGGTGATGGAACTAGTCTCAGTCCCCACTCACATATGCTTTTGAGGCATTAATCTAGAATATGAGTGTTAGCAACTCATTATCCTGTTTGGTGGAGAACACATTTGTACCCATAAATGTTGGTGATGTTGAATTTGACAACTATGAAGAGGAGGATACTGAGCTGTTTAGGAATGAAGCTTCCCTTGATTATTTGTGCAAACTTCCCACGCATAGATATGAGGTTGCATAGGGAAAGAAGCTTCCAGAGTCATTACCTGGACATATATTTTAAGAAAGGTGTTGATCACGATGATACAATTATTGTCATTGATTCTAGACTGAGCTACACAATTAAGGCACATATTAAACATTCAATCTCTGAAAATTTTCAAGTTGAGGCTTTCAAAGCACTTCTAAATGCAGTGACAACAGAAAAACTTTTTGCACTAGGAGGACTAATGTATCAGTGTCACTACAGCTACAATGATCATTGAATTGGCCCTGATGGAATAGACAACCATGTCGAATCGGTGCAAGAAATACAACTTTGTAGTTCACCTAAGTACACAAATTTATTTTATGCAAAATTACTGGAGGTGGCTCAAATAGTACTGCGCGGTGGAGTTAAAAAATTATTAAGCAAAATGCTAAATATTAAAAGCAGGCAAACAATTCCAGGAGATATCATATTTTTAAGGAATGATACTTAGCATGGATCAAATTAAAAAAAAAGAGATTTTCTACAGGTTCTTTTGAAAAGCTCAGGCTTGCAGTTGATGGTCTATCAGAATCACTAAGTGAATTAATAATAATGCCTATAAGATTATATTTTGGGAGACTAAATATCTTTGCTACATTTAACATCTCCTGCTTGTCATCATATTATGTCGATTCAAATGCTTCAGAGAAGAAAATGAAGCCTATCATACCTGGGGAAAGTGACGTTGGAGCAGAGAGGAGGATCCCGTGATTCTGTGTATGCGGGATTGTAACCGAGGGGAGTCCGTTCTATGGCATCTTGTAGCGGGAGTTTCCCATTTGTTGGCTATCGCTAGGCCATCAGACCGCTTTTTTATATTATTTGAAATAGAATTATGGTTATTTTTGCTTGGGAACTAAGTATAAATTGTTAATTTCTGGTTTTGGGATTTTTGGCTTTTGGTTTATGTAATAGAGATTGTTTGCTCTAGTTTATTCTTGCCGGAGCGGTGTATTCTTAAATCTTTCTTAGGTGGTGTGCCTGTAGTTTGATTGGATCGAGATGGTGATCTCTACCGGGCGTTCGACGACCTTCTACACCAGCTGGCATGCTACCGAACTGCTGTTCGTGCATGCATTTTGCTGTCCAGCCGCAGTTCTTCACGTTCCCCGACCACCATCATCTATCCTTAACCCTCCTAAACCATCTCCTAACCTTCCCATGTCATCTAGTAGCCCTAGTTCGGTGTCATTCTTATTCTTGTGATCTTTTATGGCTTTGAATTTTTAAATCACTTCTAAAAAGGGCCATTAGTGTTTTCATCTTTTGTTGTAATCTATTTTATTTTAAACTTGAAGCACAATTCAACTAGATGTTATTCTCATTTTCTGTTGCAGAAGATATTTCTTCCTGATCACATTTCGTTCCTACCTGTACTGTGCATCTCCAAATGAAACAAGATTTGCAACCTGGATGGAAGCCAGGCCTGAGCTCGGTCATCTCTGTGAAAATTTGAAGTTGGAGAGATGAGTTGTGCTACTACAGTGACGGACGAGGTGTCTTTACAATATTTCAATGAATGAGAAAGAGGGAGGGTTTCTTAATGCAGAGCAATAGGTTTGTGAATTTAAGATAATAACCTCCTGAACTTTTATACTGGTTATTGTTATGTATAGTCTTGTTCATGTGGTTAAATTTTTATTTCCCTTGTTAACTGAATAGTATTCCCTGTACTATTTGCTTGCCACTTCTCTGATTGTACAGACCGACTAACTGGATCAGACGTCCCAAGTGTAATGACACTCTCATATAGTCATATCTAAACTATTTTTAGTCTACCGTGTTTATATATTTCCTATACGGAGTTAAGGAATTGCTGAGGCTATTCTTTGTTTTCTGCTTCTCTAGCTTTCCTGTTTCTGTATTTGGTTAATATGGCATCAGAGCTACCACTGCTCGCAACTCTAACAGCCCTCTCAACTGACTCTGTAAATTTTCTTTTGCTTTCTATGGTTCTCTACGCCTTCCGAAACATCTCCAAACACTGATGTGGCCACTAATTGGTAGCTCTCCTACCCCTCGAGTGTCTCATGCCCGTTATATAAGTTGTCATCGCCATTCACTTGACACTTGAAAATCACCTCATTTGGCGTTCTCAACGTCTTCAAGAATTCCAAGCAAAGGATATGGAAGATTTTCTTGGTGATTTGGTTGTTGCCCTTGTCAGCAAATTACAAAAGTAGATGGTGATGTTATTTCAATTTCTTAATATTTCAAATTTCTACGGTAATATCACCTTTATTACCCTCTATTATGGATATTACACTCATGTTCTAACATTTGGAGCACTATTAAAAAATTAATGCAATTTACCAGTCTTTCTTGCATCTTCCAACTAAAAGATGAGCTAAACCACATCTCTTTGAAAATCAATCTATTCAAGAATATGTTTTTGAAATTAAAAAGACAGAAAACGCACTTATTACTGCCTGTTCCTCTTTTGATCATGGAGATATCATTCTCCTTTATACTTGAAATGATATTCCATTCATTTATTAAGCTTTCAAAACGGCAATCAGAATGAACCTTCAACCTTCAAGTTTTAAATGATTTTTATCCACTCATGCAGCGAGGGATCTGACCTGGCAAATGAATTTACCTATGAAGGAAGTACAATCCTCTCGACTTTCGCAACCATCACTGAGCTACATTAACAATTCAACTCCTGACCTACATATTGTATCAATGATATCAAACAACTTCAATCCCAGGATTATCATGCCACTCAACAACTAACTTTTGGCTAGGCTCAATCTCTTCCATTTCACAACAACCATCAATATCCTTTTCCTAGTTCTCATCATGAGTTTCACTTATCTCCTCTTTAAAATGTCTTTAATAATTCCTCAATTTTCTTTAATGTGAATGCCTATTTTCTTAAAGATTGAAAGACAAATCGAATGATTCTCTTGAGACCTAGTTTTGATGGGCTTTATGTGGTTTGGTTGCAACAACAATCCTTTCACAACTTAATCATGAAACTTTTGAACTTCTCAAACATAAATTTTGATGATAAGATTTATGATAAAATCTTTCATAGCTCATTAACTTGTATAGCCATTCTTAGTTTCTATGAATCATTAATAATGAAGTTTATTGATGTTTGAGATCTCATCATTAGCAAGGATATCAAAAGACATAACAACAACAACAACAACAACAACAACAACAACAATTAAGCCTTAATCAAAAGACATAAGAAATGTAAAATTAATTTTTTATTTTAAATATTAATCAAAGCAAGCCTCCGAATGTTAGGAACAATAAATCTAAAACCAAGTCAAGATCTCACATTAAAAACTTTCAATCACGAGTAGATGGTGTTATGACACGTCATACAATATAATGGGATATTATTAAAAATTGGGCATAAACAAAACTAAAAGTCAAAATATGAGGATAAATATCACTCTAGAAAACATTTAGGATGCACTATTTTATGTAGTGAATTTAATGGAGACATTAATATTACTCAATACAATCCTCCATTTTTTTAATAAGGATATAATGAAAATTTATTGTTTAAAAATTATGGAATATTTTTTCTTATTGATGATGAAATCTTGAAAAGTGAAGGATTGTATTAAGTAGTCGACAACAAACGTAAAATTTGTCGAAAAATCATGGTATGAATTTTGTTTATCATTGTGTAAATGTTATAGCGTCTCCTGAAAGCGACGTGTTGTATTACCATAATACAGTGAAAAGTGTGCAAGGACAACTAGTGTCAAATAAATAAGGGTTCTCATATTATAGTTGAATGCGAGTAAATAAGTTAGTTCATAAAACTAATATTACGACAGGATCTTGAAACATAGACACTCTCACATGTAAAGTAATAGAATTAGTTGATATTATGATTCATAGAAAAATAAATATCTTATGTATTCAAAAAACTAAAAGGGTTAGAGAAAAGACTTAAGAGATTGATAACTTAGCTTTTAAACTTTGGTATTCAGGTAAGAGTCGCACAAGAAATGGTGTATGTGTAATTATATATAAGAGTTGGAAAGATAATATTATAAAAATTAATAAAATTGGAGAGAATTTATACTCCTTAAGATTATTGGTGACATTAAGGTTTTTAATATTATAAGCGTTTTTGCTCCACAAATAGATTTAGATATAGGTTTTCTAAAGAAAAAATCTAGAATGACCTAATAAACTTAATACAAATGATATCTCTTGAAGAAAGAATTTTTATTGTAGGAGATTTAAATGGACATGTCGGTAGATTGGTAGAAGATTTTAGAAATATTCATGTTGGCTACGGTTTTGGAGTAATTCTTGAAGAAGGTTGACTCATATTAGGCTTTGCTTTAGTGTATGATTTTGTTATTGCTAATACTTTATTTAAGAAATGAAATTAGCATATTATTACTTATAACGATGGATCAAATAAAACATAAATTGAATATTTTCTTATGGGAAGAAGAGGTCATCGAGAATGTAAAGATTGTAAGGTCATTCCAAGTGAGGATTTAAGTCTTCAACATCGATTATCAATTTTGGATTTTAAGATGAAGAGTTATAAAATAAAGAATACTATGAATCATTGTCATTGATTTAGATAGGGGCACCCAAAAGACACAAATAAAATTATTTTTATGATTAAACCTTATGATTTCAAGATTTGGGATGTTCATGAGAAAGCAAATTCTATGTAGGATAAATTAGCAAACACTATTAAACAAATGACAAAAGATGTACTTGGAGATTCAAAAGGAGAAATTTGTATAAATAAAAATCATTTGTGGTGAAATAATAATATGCAAGAAAAGATAAAATATAAAAAATTATATTATAAAAATTCTTATAAATGTAAAAACCTAGAGAACTGAAAAAAAATATAAAATGACTCGTTGGGAGTCTAAAAAACAATTTATGACACTAAAAATTTTATTTTTAGTGATTCTTATAATATATTAGATATTAAAGAGGGTGAATATATATGTATAAAATAGCCAAATAAGGAGAAGAAAGATAAACAATTAACTCAAGTGTATTAAAGATGAAAATCAAAACGTGTTTTTCTTAGAAAAAGATATTCAATATATGTGGGTGAGTTATTTTGATAAACACTTTAATAAAGTTTCTGAAAATGTGATCGACTTTACTTACTTTAATATTGTTAATAATAATAATATGTTTCAGTTTAAAAAAGCAGTTGAGGAGGCTTTAAGGAAAACCAAGGGTGAAAGCTCTCTTGGACCTGCGATATCCCATTTGAAGTGTGAAAATATTTAAGAGATTTTAGAGCTTCTTGGCTTCCTATATTTTTTATTATTATTTTAAAAACTAAAAAGATGCCTGAGGAGTGGAGGAAAAGTATTTTGATTCCCATTTTTAAGAATAAATGGAATGCATAAGAGTGTGCAAGTTATATAGGAATTAAGTTAATGTGTCATACTTTAAAATTATGGGAGAGTGTAATTGAACATAGGTTAAGACTATTATAAAGATTTCTCATAACAACTTTGGATTTATGTCGGGCATGTCTACTATGGAAGCTATATATTTATTTATTTGTTTGATGGAGAAGTTCAGAGAGAATAAGGAGGATGTACATATGATTTTTATTGATTTAGAAAAAGATTACAATAATGTTCCAAGAGATATCCTTTGGAGAGTTTTAGAGAATAAAGATGGTGATATGACTTATATTCAAGTCATTAAAGATATGTAAACTAGAGTTGTTACTTGTTGGTTGGTTGAAGTGGAGGAATGCTTTGGGCCTATTGTGTGACAGAAAAGTATTGCTTAGACTGAAATGAAATTTTATAAGATGGTGGTGAGATCTGTAATGTAATGTTTATGGTGTTGAATGTTGGCTTTTAGAAAAGAAGCAAAAAACTAAGTTAAATATTGTAGATATGAGAATTCTTAGGTGGATGAGTGGCTTTACACTTAGAGAAAATATGTGAAATGAATATATTCGTGATAGGATTGGTGTAGTTCCAGTGGTGGGCAAAATTAGATAGAGTCGTCTTAGATGGTATGGTCACATTAAACGTCAACTATTTGATGATCCGGTTAGGAAACTAGATGTTTTAGATTCGACTTATGTTAAAAAAGGGCAGAGGTAGACCTAGAAAGACCTGGGCATATTGTATAAAAACTAAACAAAGTCAAATATATCGTTTGACTTAATGAGATATTTAGTCTCCATTGAAGAATTTGCTATATAAGGATTTAATGTTACTGCTATTGATGATGTTTATAAAAATGATAAAATATGTATGGTTATGTTTTAGAGTTAAAAAGACTGATATTTTCTACACAAAATTTATAATAAAATAAAAAATTGTTTCCACTGACATAGAAGCAGATTTAAGCATACGGCATCAAAGGCTATTCTTTAAAAGTAAAATTTCAGTCTATGGAACCCGTATTTCATGAAGATGATGTTGTAGGAAAGCAAAGAAGGGTTAGTTTCTTAAAGTTCGAGAGAAGGCTTAGATTCAAAAAACTGGAGCTAATACATGAGGGCATTGCTCTTGCCTCTTTTAAGAGGGTTTTTGTATTATATAATCTTCATTGATGATTATATAACATAATAAATAAATTTTATTAAAAGTGAATCTAAGATGTTTACCACTTATATGAAGTAGAAAAGCTTTGTGAAAATTGAAACTAGTGCTAAAGAAAATGCCTAAGATCTGATAATTAAGAGGATTATGATTCTATTATTACTTGAAAAACTCTCACTTATTATTGGATTTATATCATAGAGAACCATCTCAAAAATTATATAATAACATCGTGTGGCTGAAAAGATAAATATGGCTTTCAATGATAAGTAAGAAACATAAGATTGCATACAAGTCTTCTAACGTCCTGAGCCAATGGACTAAATACATCATCATATCTAATATACGAGGATTATCAATTGTACTCAACTCTGGTATTTAAAGGCTTTTCAATTTCCTATCAACTATTTATTTTGATCTAATTTTCTGTTACAAGCAGCTTCATACAATGTATAACAAGTATTATGTTGTTGGATATGATGGAGATAAATTTACATATTTATTATAGGACATTGAAAGTAATCAAATTTTTAGAAGAAAAAAATTTATTTTTAATAATTCAATATTATATAAAAATAAGTTGAACACCATTACAAAAGAAACATTCACCCCAAAGTATGCTGAAAAGGTGGAGGTTTGTCTTAGAGAAAAGACATGCAAGCATTTACTCTAAGCATATTGAACTAGAGGATATAACTATCATAAATCTTTATTTTACATGATTATTTGTGAATGCATAAAAATTTAATCAAGCAAATTTGAAAATGACAACATGAAAATGAACCACAAAAATGCATAACAAAAAATAAATCAACTCAACTATACGCTTGGGAGATACTGAAGGGCAATTGAGACCAGTTTT
>NEWO01000056.1:34040-68615 GCA_003013225.1 Phalaenopsis aphrodite | reverse complement strand
AAAAATATTAAAAATATATATATTTAAAAATAATTTAAATATTTTTTTTTTACAAAACAATTTGCTCTGTTTAAAAAAATAAGAAAACACCTTAAAACATAAATCATATAAATATATTAAAATAAAAATATATATATATATATATATATATATATATATATATATAGGTGGTGATGGTGGTACCGTCGGGCGGTTGGTCTAAAACTATTTTTATTCAAAAATATTAAAAATATATATATTTAAAAATAATTTCAATATTTTTTTTTTACAAAACAATTTGCTCTGTTTAAAAAAATAAGAAAACACCTTAAAACATAAATCATATAAATATATTAAAATAAAAACAAAAATATTTTTTTAAAAAAAAGATCTCCAAATGCAAAGTTGATCCATAGATTCGGTTAACTTGATGATATCTTAAGACAATGGACAACAAAAGAAAAAATTAAGTGGAAACACCACTTAAAATTTTAAATTTAAAGTTTTAAATTGTGGATGAGATGGTGGGTTGGTCAAAAAACTAGACAAAAAGGAATTTTTTTTTAATTAATTCATCGAAGCAAGTGGCGGATTGCAGCAACGGCGTCGCCCTTGTGCTCGCGAAGAGTTCTCTCAGCCACCTTCTTATCCAGCTGCACAAACAGGATCAGAGGCCTCACTACATAACTAAATCATTATGAAAAAAACATCAATATTTTGGTTGGAAATAAACCTCTAACTCATTAGCAATTATGTCCACATCCGTCGGATTAATCTTCACAGCAGCAAGCTCCTTCTCCCTGATCACAGTGCACGTATCAGTACAAACAATGTATTCCTGATATTGTAAGGCATAGACATTGCACAAGGCATAGACATTGCAGTACTTAAAATTATCAAACATGCACGAGAAAACACATTGCCTCGTTATGCTGTCCGAGTTTGAAAAGAAAAACAAAAGTAATTTATGAAGAAAGGAAGACTGGTGTTCATGAGTTTAAATGGCACATGTTGATAGTTCTTACAAACTATGATGATAGGTATATATAATAATCTGTTCCTACAAAATATGGATGCCATTTAAAAAGGCGAGTGAATTGCTCATTCTTGAACAATAAAACACTGAACTGAAATTGTATAAAACAGATTGGATGTGAGAAGATATCTATGAATGCAAGGAAGCCGATAAGGAATCAAAGTTTTGCAGACTTGATGGGACTTCGGGATTTGCTTCGGAGGGTTGCAACTTAAAAACAATCAATGAAACTTCGTCTAATATAACTATATAGGGATTATTGGCAGACTACTAAATGAGAAAAAATGGCACTTGGAAAGAAGCATGAGTAGGATGCATGTTGCAGGCTTGTTTTAGAAGGACAAGCTAAGGTAATATAAGGAAGTCTAAAAAAAGGAAAACAGAAAAACCAAATTTGGTAGGTAGTAGGTACTATAGTTTATTTGATGCGGGAGCTACCCGACAGGTCCATTTCAGTGTCCCTACTACAGTACTGCACCCCTCTCCATTATATGCTGCAATTCAGTGACAATGAGGGCTTCCGTTTTTGCGCATGGACCGAACTGATCCAGGTATTTTCGTTATTATTCAGTTAGTTGACCCTCTTGTGTCACGGCCCAGCTCGAGACTTCGAATCAACTAAGGCGCAGACAGATGTTTGGACAGTGAGAACTAAGTTTTGTATATTTACTTACCATTTATCACATGAAAGAGCCACTAATTAATTTAAATTAAAAGAATATAATTAATGTTCCTCGTTACTTGTTGTCCGTGTCTTCTATAAACATTATCTCTTCTATCGCTCATATTTTAATTACTTAATTAGATTGAAAAATTAGTTTAAAATAACAATGCGCTAAACAAATCAGTGAATACTCGTGCTCCTAAACAACAGTAATAGAAAAAAAAAATCAAAATACATGACAGTTAAATATTTCAATAAATCAATATTAACATTTAAGATAATATTCAATAAATTTTACTATATCAATAGCATACCAATATTATTTTATATTTGTAAAACCGTTACAAGAGCACCTTCTAAAAATTGAACCACTAAAGGTACTTCAATATCAATATTATTTTTCATATATGTGCACAGGTATCTTAGTATTCCCCCACAAATACCATAAAGATATGACTCCATCGTAGTCAATCATGCATATACAAGTAGTCAAGATAAGCATAGCATTCATGTGTTCATCGATTTCAATTCAATATACTATATATAAAATATTTCAATGCATGATATTAAGTAGTTATAAGCATTCCTAACAATGTGACCAATAAAAAAAAGAATATATAAATCAAAATAAAGCTTGTTCAAGTATCTACTAAAGCAAGATACTCGAGATGAACGAAAATATTACCACAGATTAAAAGTATGAGTACTCATGCTCTTAACTTGTATTATTTCTATCAAATTATCACCTATAAAATATAAAATATTCAATTATCACTTTACTTAATTGTGTTTTAATTCAATTATGAATTATTATTGTATCACACTATTCCAATTAGAATTTGAATACTTTAATCTTTAAGTTTAATCAAAATTAATATTAAATATTATTAATTTATACAAAAATACTTTTAGAGTTAAAACCATAACATTTCTTTAGTGCTAAAACCAAATGCACTTAGTTTAATGATTAAATAATAAAAATACATATTTAGTATATATATATAATATTAAATAATTTAATTAAATAAACATACCCTTATCTCTTATTTCGAAAAAAAATCGCATGAGGGGTTCTAAAGCCACCCTAAAAAATCGCATGAGGGGTTCTAAAGCCGTCTGTCACGCTCCGCCACATTCGAGAAATCATCGAGACGAACAGAGGATGGAAGATTCTAGAGAAGGTCCGAATACGAGGAGTCATCAAAGGGGCTCTAGAAGATTCCACCACATTCAGGAGAGAGCAAGAAGGAAAAGCTCTAAAGAGGATCTAAGAATAACCTAGAATGTTCTAGAGTTATTTATGTACATTAGAATAGTCTAAGAGATAGAATATTATATTGTAATCTAGAAGCTTCTCTTGGACATTGTATAGTCCCACATTGGCTAGATGAAAGGCCAAAGGCATGAAGGAGGCTATAAATAGGAGCTCCTCCCCTCATTTGTAATTACCCAAGCATTGAATCAAAGCATTCTAGTATTCAATTGCTAATTATTCCTTTCTCTCTATTCTTCTTCTTAAGAGTGCTTGGGGCTGCTAAGTCCAGTGTTGTGAGTGATTAGGCTGATTTAGTGCTAAGAGAGAGCGCTAAAGCCGCACGGGTGACTTGACGAAAGTTAGTCCGTGACACGTCGCTCTTCTTCCATGACAAGTCTTCCTCTGGCTATGTATTGGCTCGATCACATGTTGGAGAGCTCCTCATCTCAGCATGCAATACACGACTTGTCTTCCTTCTACATCGCACAATAGCTTCTCTTCCATATGATCATGTTTGCGTGCAAGAGCTGTTCTAGACCACAAGAGAGCTCTTTACAGAGTTGCTGCAATGTCTTTTCTTCTACTCCCTTGCTCAACGCTCGATATTGACGTGGACGCCTCCTCTACTACGCTCCCTTGTTTTTGCTCTAGCCCCACTCACCACAACCACGCAATTCTGAGAGTCCTCCGCTTTCCTTGTCGCTGTCGTTCGACAATCAGATAAGTCGTTCTCTCCTCTATCTCCCTCAAGCGCATCTCTTTATAGGGCAAAAGTATTCTTTGGTTTCCCAACTCCTCACCTCATTTTGCCCCCCAGTTCAACTCTTCATTTCCTCTTTCGACTATTCATTTCTTCTTCCCTAAGTAACTGAAACAGGACTTTACATCTTGGACCACTCATCATTATCCTCCTATTATATATTTTTTTAGGATGTTCTAGGTTTAGTTTTTTGCGTGAGTTTGTTTAGGACAGTCGCCGACGTCAGTTTTCTCCCTTCAGGGTTGTATCCGAGGGATTGGGTGGTGCTTCAACTGTATCTCTCTCCTGAGGTGATGATTTCCTTCCCCTATCGCCTTCCACGTCCTCCCACATCGCTCATAACCTCCCCTTCCCTGCTACAGCCGCCCAGAACAGCCTCATTTTGTTATTTTCTGCAGTTCCTGCTTTCCAGCTGCCTTCCCCACCCATTGGTTGTTTTTGCAGCCGCCCATATCCATTTCCCTTACCACCATACTGTTGTTAGGGCCACGAGAAACGCCCCTCTACAGCCTTGGCTGCTGTTCCAGCTATTCTGAACCACTTCCAAGCCATTGTCACAGCCCTTCCCAATTGCTGCCATCGTTGTTCCAGTCCTCTATGCCCACTGCCATCGTTGTTCCAACCCCTCATTTTTACTACCGCGGCGTTTCCAGCCCTTCATCTTCACTGCCGCTGCGTTTCCAGCCCTCCCCCGTTTTTGCCATCATCTCGGAAAGCCATGTGATGTCAATATTTGCAGCGTACTTGCTCTCCAGAACCCAGAAAATTGTTGTCTTGTTGTTTTTTGTTTGTCAACCACCTCGTCCACCATCCCGTCACCTTCCACCTCTCACAAATCACCACCAACACCCCGAGATCCATCCTAATTTGAGTTGGATTGTTGAGTCTGTTGTTTTTTAACTTTCAAGTGTGTCGGTTGTAATTGCTGACTTTATTAGTAATAATATTTTTTTCTATTATTGCTTAGGTTAACTACGGGATTATTATTGTTTTTTTTAGGTGCCATAAATTGTTAGCTATAGTTTTTACAGTCTATAGATTTTAGCTAATCTTCAGCATATGGTTATTATTCACAGTTCACAAAATGACTTTGCAGAAATTGCATGATAGGAATAAGGCAAAGAAACTATTAAATTAGAATAAAAAAGCTTAAGTTGTAGAGTAACATGAAAACAAAGTAAGCAAACCTCATTCTCATTGCATTCCAATCAGCTTCTTTAGAGGATGTAAGAGCTGCCATAGCCTGTACAGACAGCAGGACTCCAACATAATGTAGAAAATGAGTGTAGGAAAGCATGAACAGCAGCACATTATACCAAAACAAATCAATATTGTACAAATACAATAAAGAACAAAACTTGTTCTACTTCCAAGCTATACAGTACCAACCCAAAGTATAAAGTGATATTATTATTAAAATTAAACAAAAATTTCATTTAGAATTCCAGCTGTAGGAAAGAGAATTACATGTTACCATAGCTAAGTTTTTGGAACCAAGAAAAGCGAGCAAAAATGAAAACTTCCTCAGTTAAAGAAGAGAATTTGAATATAATTTTTTATCAAGTTACATGCAAAGAAGAATAATAAACCAGATATTTGTTGGACAAAGGCAAAAGAGAAGCAGGGAATTCTAAGTTCTAAGCTCTGAATCCCATAATAGGTGGCAATAGGGCTGTAATCGAGTTGAGCCAAGCCGAGCCAAGCATATCATTGTTCATACTTGGCTTGGTATAAGTATAAGTTATTCGGCTTTAACTTGTGTCGAGCTTTCATACATTGTTCAAGCTTGATTTGTTTAACTTTTTTAATGGTTGAACTTAATTTGTTTATGACAAGCGAACAGATATTTAAACTAGCTAATAAACGAGCTAAAAATTCAAATGAAAAATCTAGATTTTTAAATAAATAATTTTGCAATTCTAATCGCAACATCTAATTTATCGATTATGAACTCTAAAATCTGTGAAATTTACTAATTAGCTACATAATTCTTATTGATAGGATTACAATAATTCAAATTTTGTAAGTACATGAACTAAATTGATCATAAAATTTATAGAGATGATCATTTACTTAATCATATTAATAAAAAAATAATAGCAATAATTTTGTTGGTAACTGCAGTGTGATGGTCATAAAAATTAAACTCATTACTTTCAAGGTTATAAAAACTCCACAAGAAAAAACTTTTATGTCACTCTCTTTAATTGTAAATATCTCATTCTAAATTACCTTTCATTTATTAGAAAATAAATATATAATTAATAATTAAACTAAAAATATTATTGATATAATAATATATTACTATTAAATCTATAATTAAATAAATTCTAATAATTGAATTTTATAAAAATAATATATCATATATATAATACGAGTTATTATCGAGTTTAATATGGTGTATTTAACAAGTTGCTTGTTGAACAACAAATGAGTTTGTTCGTGAACATAAACGAACAAGTTCGACCATGTTTATGTTCAGTTTGTTTCAGCTTTGAGCTTTTAAAAATTGTTCAAGCTTGTTTATTTGCTAATTTGAATGAGCATGGCTTCATTGAGTGCCTTTGTTCATTTACAGTCCTAGGTGGCATATCACTCCCAACTCAAGAAGCAGAGATTATGTCGGTAGTTTAAAATAATGTGTTATGACCATATTCCTTACTTTCTAATGACTTGTATGCTTATGGTGATTGTGATGGGCAATCTATATATTACTAGATGGCATCAAAGGCGGAAAAATGGGCAAATGGCAACGCCAAGAAAAGGCTCCATTTAACAGCTACAAAGTTTTACAAACTTTTTAGCTTCCATAATTAAAATAAAATATATAGTCATGAAAGTTAAGAAAGAGAATTGAATTGTGTCAAACTTAGGATTAAAGCAGTTAGAGAAAACCTTCACCAAATACCCCGTCACCTAACATTCTCACCTTTCATTAGTTTATTTTATGAAAGGGCTGAAAAATTGCCTGCAGTTAGCAAGCATAATTCATCATTTAGAAATCCCTGAACTAAAGGGAACAGAGAAAAGCGGGCTGATTTCATGCACCTGTTAATGGAGTCTTGCATTTACTGCAACACAATTAGATGACTTGCAATGGCAGAATATACCAATGTGTATCAATTTTACTATGCCTTTTTAACCATTATGTTTGGATATGAAGGACCATCACATTATGTTGCTCCATGTTTTCCATAAATTTTGTAATGGATGCCATGTATATGCCAGAGGACAAGAGTGATAAAAAGATGGTTAGTCATACATTATTTTCTTTTGGAATTCCGTTAATACGAGAAGAAGAGAATCTGTGATGCTATATCTTTGGCTTGGTATGAGATGGCCAAAACTCTCATGAATCATTAGCAGCCCCTTTTTCCGTTGTGTCCCATTTATTTTCCGATGGAATGTTTACTTATATGTCATGTGTAATTTTCTTATTTTCTCAAGTTTTACTAAGTATTAATATGAGATGAACATTTGCATCCTCTTTATCATAAGTCCTATATACTTCCTAACTTGATCTAATTACATCTAATATGCACGGGATAAATTATGAAACTTTGATTAGTGGGAGAACACTGATAAAACATAAAGAACCATATGTCAAGGAAGTTTGACGGCATGCAAACTAACATGGTGTGAACATGTGTCAGAAATGAGATTGGTTGATCCTGAGCTGGGAAATTACAAAATTCGACAATCCTGCCAAACACAAAACAATGTATAAATTAGTTCCTAATTTACCCAGATTTCAAGGTACTAGTTTCCATGGATCCAATACCCCTGCATATTTTAACAGGTGTGCCAATTACTGCTGTGCAATTATAACAAAAAAGGATACTACAAGGATACAATAGACTTTTCTAACAATGTGGTGGCCATCGACATGAATGCAACATAGTGGCAAAAAAACATCCGAAGAATCCTATGTTATTAATAGAACAACTGTTTGTTTTTTTTCATTGATTGAGTATAATTGTTATTTTTACATCACAACCTTAAGCATCTGTTGTATCTTTTCCTAATATCCAAAGTTATTAATAGAACAGCTGCATCCATCTTATCTTCTATAAAACTCTATTAAGCTCTACACATAATCAACCACATGAAAAATTAGCGCAAATGTCATTATCCCTTATCATATATCCATGAGCCAAATTGATTCAGATAATAATTATAGCTCCCCTCGCTCCAAAGTACTAACAGAACATCGTTAGAGAATTTAATAACAGTGCAAGGAATTAAAAGAAGCGAGAAATGGAGAGGCAAATATTCATTTTGCTGATAAAAGACAGATGAAAACAGAAAATTTCGCTAACTTGTCCAAAAAAAATTTAAAATGAAGCCAGAAACCAATGACTTAATAATAAATACAAAAATAAAAGGGCCAGGATATCGCATAAAACTAATACAGGAAAAAAATAAAATAAAAAGGTTTTTGCAAGTGCAGGTAAACTGATATGGGTTTCCCGAAACCGCAACCATTTTCTGCAATGAAAACCATGTTACACGAATTTTGAAGAAAAAAAGAGTGGGTTTTCTTTATCCCTGCCAGCTTTAGATCGAGCAGCAAGGAGGACGGTGAGTGGTGATTTAAAAAAAATAAATAAATCTAACCTCTTGGACTCGAGTGGAATCGAGCTGTCGATCCTCAACGCGATCGGTGAGCTTGTCAAGGGCTTTACTCTGCTGTTGGAGATCCTTCGAGTCCGGAACCTTCACCACCCCCTCATCTCCGCCCTCCATCTCTGTTTCCTGTTTCCTGTTTCCTGTTTCCCACCCTCCTCACTTGCCTCAATCGAGTCGGCTCCAATTGCTCTCGGAAACCTACAACTGAAGTTCTGGAATTTTTATTCGGTCATGAATGTATTCGGCTGTACCGCATGAAAAGGGAAAAGTTTTGGGTACATAAGACGTGATAGCCAATGAGAGGAAGCCAAATCAGCCTCATCGGCCCCATCGGCCCCATCGGCCCATTGTAATACAAATATACATTTTACTATGCGTGATCCGTCGACCCGACCCGTTATTGTAACTTCCATGTAATCCATATGTAATCTCTGTTGTCCACCCCCTGTAACGCGCTTGTAAGCCCTATGTAACTCCGATGTAATATCCGCTGTCACCCCCCTTACCGCGCTTGTAAGTCACATGTAAATCCAGTGTAATCTCCGTTGTCACCCCCTTGTACTGCGCTTGTAAGCCCTATATAGCCCCGGTGTAATCTCCGCAATGTAAAAAGGATGTAACCCCGGTGTAAGTTCCGCGGTAACGCCCCTGTAATCCGCGTGTACTCTTGTTGTACATCCAGTGTAACATCCGACTGCGCGTGTACACTAGATCTAACCCCGGTGTAAGTTCTGCGGTAACGTCCCTGTAACTCTGCGGTCACTCATCAGGATGTACATTGGATGTACATTACATGTAACACTGGTGTAACCTAGAGACTGTACCACGCGTGTAACCTGAATGTAATGTCCATGTACAATGGAAATGCGCATTTAACGTTGATATAACTGCGATGTAACCCTCAAGTAACTCCTTATAACCTATTTACCCTGGTAAAAATTAAAAAATCACAGTAAGAAATCGTATTCGAAAGAAGGGATTCACGCCGCTAGGGTTCCTCCATCGTGTTCCTTTTGAAGGTTAGGGTTTTTGCTACTGTGAGGGAAGAATGTAATGGAGGATAAGGAGAGTACAAAGACCTTGGAAAAGACCAGTTGTGCGGATTTGAGTGAGAGTAGCCAACCCGAATGCGAGCAGGCAACTGTTATAGTGAAGTCCGGTCGCAAACAGTCCAAAAGGGGGAGAGTCATCCCGTTTCCAGGTATTTATTAGATTTTTGTAGTTGTTTTCCTTTGAATGTTGAAATCTTGTTCATGGTTAAGAAGCACAACAATGATATCGCTAACCAGGTATTTGATTATTGTGCAAGATTCTATACCAAATTTAATACAGTATAAATTATTCTAGGTTTTGATTATTGTGGTTGTTTTAATTTATTTACGGTGAAATGAATTTTAAAGTTAACCCTAATACCGTCAACCAGATATATAGATTTTATTAAACTTCTCTCCTGTATTGTTGTAGGCTCTTGAACCCAAAAGCAATTAGTTGCAGATGCCGTCCATTTGCAGTACGAGAGGCTCTCGATAATGTCCGACCAAAAGTCGATGAAGACACATGGCATAAATTGGAATCCTTGAGTTTGGCGCAATTTTTTGAACTCCCTCTGAACCCCCAGGACAATATTCTGACGATGCACATAATAAATTGCTGGGACATTGATCGAATGACATTTATTTTGGGAGGGAAAGAGGTCAAATTTGTTTCTGAAGAAGTTGCATTACTGCTAGGCATGCCCAATAGATGGTTTCCTGCATGTTGGACCAATGCACTGCCTGATACAGTGGGTGCAAGACAAATAAAGACTGCCCTACTTAATTTTTCACCAGGGGAGTCATCTCACAACCTTCTGCAATTAATAATCAAATTTTTAATTTCAAATTTGTTTTTTCCTTCAAGCAACTTTAGAGTTTCGAAAGAATTGTCAACTATTTGGGAGAATGTAGATACTTTTGCAGTTTACAACTGTCTAGCAATATTATGTGGATTTCTGCAGACGCAACTTAATGTTTGTGCAACTAAAATTAAAAAGAATCAGCCATTGGGTTACATGAATGGTTTTGTATTTCTACTATCAATTTGTGATCCACCAATACATTTTGAAATTTCCCAAAGTGATCAATTTTAAAATAATTCATAATGTTTAACGCAGATCTGGTTTTATTAGCACACTTTCTTGGTCCTCCCAGCATTGCCTCAAGCTAGACCAAGAATGTTGAGGTGGTCAAATGTGAGGTGGAATACTCTGAAGATTCAGGTAGCCTTTGAAAGGCTTAAATCTGCCGAGGTCAGCAATTTAATTCTTTATTCCATAGAATTTGTTTTGTTCACATGATACTTTCATTCATTTTGACTCTATGTAATGTCTTACAGGTTTTTGATTACTTTCTTGAAATTTTAGATAGTGAGCATCATCTCCTTGGCTCTCCCTTACAAGAACCATCTTGTCCTGAGCAACATCTCCCACAAAAGGACGTTATATCCCAACCACAGTCACCCGCATTCATTGGTACCTCTGAGGCTATAGTTCCTTATCGTACCAGTCCTTCACCACATGACAAGAAGCATCAACATACTACCTCTAATACTGGATTTGAAGAAATCCATGAATTACTCAAAGAGCGTCATAAGCTGTTCGTGGAATTTCAAATCTCAGTGTTTAATCATCTTACAGAGCTAGAGAGTACAATGAAATATTTAAAATCAGAAGTTAAGGAAATAAATAAAGCTCTAAAACAACATGTTGGGACATTACCAACTAAATGGATGCAACAGTCCTCTCTAGGGAGCCTAATTCATAGAATTAAGGCAAGAAAGGGGAGAAGAAAAAGGACTCTCAGTTCCCCATTTTTTGTATTTGAACGGAAGAAGAAACTAAAAACAAGTCAGGAAGCCGCTGAAGAGCATGAAGAGGTTGAAGACTTTCACCTAAGCATTATCCTTAAAAGTTCTTTCTTACTAACTGAACTAACAATATTTCTTATTTAACATATTGATATTGTGCGTACATGTGAAGTAAATAAATTTGATCAACAAGTCATAACTGTGTATAGTAAGGTTGCTGACGAAACTCTGCAAACACCATCAGTGGATAAACACGACGATCAAGAACAATATGACATGCATTATGTTGACGAAGAATACCCTGATAAGGTATACAACACATAATTTAATTGTCTAAATGGAATGCTTAAATATTTTCATCTTACAATGTTTGTGTATTGCTTGTAGGTATGTCCAGCCCCATTAACGGTTGATTTTCTTGCTAGAGATCAAATTCCAGATTATATGAGAGAAGCAATCAATATTTGTTGTAATAAATTCACTGACATGTAAGTATAAAATTTTATTAGTTGATTATTTTTTACTCTTCTACTTATTAAATATTTGAAATGCAGGGGTGAGTTAATAATTGATATGAGACATGTTTCGTTAACCCGATATTATCTTGATGAATTACTCAGCAACGGGTGGTTAGGAAACGAACATGTCGACTGTTTCGCTATGTTAATGGAGCATAAGAGGAGCAATAATCTGGAACTATATCGGTCTTACCAATATGTATCTCCATGCCACTGGGTAAATTTTGAAATTCATATGTCGTAATCATATAACCAAATATCTCTTTATTCAGTAATTGTTTTTATGTCATATATATCGTTCTCTGCGGCTGTACAAGGTCGGGAACGTAAAAGGCTTCGTGGAGCACATTACAAAGGAGATCACTAAGAATGTGGAGTTAATTTTGATGCCAATAATCAATAATCAACATTGGACATTGCTTGTTGGATCAATTAAGGATCGCAAGTGGAGATTATATGATTCATTGCCCAACAGAATGCATTTGCATATAGCTAATGCCATTGTAAGTATACAATTTCTATTAGTTTTATGATTGATATGGTCTTTATCATTCATTTCTAAATATAACTATGCAGATTAAACATTTTCTAAGCGATGTGGGGGAAGCATTTGAAGTTGATCTTAGTAATTGGCAAGTTGTAATGCCTAGAGGCATTCCGTTGCAAAGTAACAGTTTCGACTGTGGCCTATTCGTCTGTAAATATATGAAAATAATTGTACAAAAGCAAAAATTTGATTGGAAAGAATATTTGGACTGGCAGGCCTCCATGTCATTATTTAGAGCAGAAATAGGATACGAGATCGCTAAATTTGCATTGTCGCAATGATACATCTGTTTTTTATGTCACATAAAATGTTGTTGTTGAGCTGGACTGCGACAAAGGTATCCATTGAAAGTATGAGATAAAGATCCTTGTTGTTCTTAAATCTTTTGTTGGTCAAGATTTAGTTATAGGATTTATGTGAATCATGCTTAAATAATATTTCTTCTTCAGGCAGTGTGTCCACCAGTATGAGATAAAGATCCTTGGAGCCTTGTTTTGGTTAGCTATGCGTTGAGGAAGGTGTTCTTGTTATGGTAATCGTTTGCAAGTCATTAATAAGATATTAATCTTTCTTCTTATTTGTAGTTTCCTTACTACCATCATGTTATTATTATTCATGTTTATCATGGTAGTACTAGAAGCATAAATAGAATTTATTTTGTTCGAAGACATAAAAGAAATACATATCTTTTACTCATCTTAATCCTAGAATGATGTTGGAGTTAATGTTAAGCAAACACGTTATGTTATAAGGCAAAGAATGACTGTCGTTAGAGGAAATTCTGGAATGGAATGACAGAAGGACTGACAGTATTAGATGTGATGCTAGTGGGATTAAAGCTACAGAAACCAACAAGTAGAACATTTTTATAAAGTCATGTTATAAATAAAATAGTTTCTTTTATAGCTTTTTATTGTTTTTTTTTTCATTTATGTTGTTGTTTCATAGTAGGAGCTGCTTGATTGGCTGGTGTGAAATTACATGACATACTCTTCGCCCCAACTTGAATCAGATTTTGGTTCAACCCATCCGAGCTGCATGTTTAATGTGCTTGATTAACGAATGTCATGACTAATTTTGGTTTGACCACCCATCCGATCAGATTTATTTGGACCCCTTTCTGTAAAATAGCTTTAAATTTATATGTTATTTCATTTATAAAAAAAAATTGTTCACATATATCTGTCGAGACATCTTTAGAGGTAAATGTTGGGAGTGATTCCAATAATGGTTAAGTAAATGTTGGTTTTGATTTCAATAGCTGATCAAGATCACATTTTGAACTCATATTACCTGTTGATAAAAGTGTTAAAATGATCCATAACTTTCTCCAAAATATTTCTGGACATCTCTTGGGCTCAACTGGAATTGCCAACATTAAAATGTGGGTTGAGATTTCAAGTGTATTTCTGCTTATTTATTCATTGGGTCATGGATGAAAGCTTGCAATGGACTTATTCTGAATTATGGCTGTTGGTAAAAATTGAATTTTTGGTGTTAGATATGTAAATACATGGAAGTTATGTACATATTCCCCTCAAAAAGAGAAATCATATGTTTAAAACTAATCAAACTAATAAATTTTTGGTGCTAGATATGTAAAAATTGAATTTTTATAAAGTTATGTACATATTCCCCTCAAAAAAAGAAATCATATGTTTAAAATTAATCAAACTAATCAATTTTTGGTGTTAGATATGTAAAAATTGTTTTTTTATAAAGTTATGTACATATTCCCCTCAAAAAGAGAAATCATATGTTTAAAACTAATCAAACTAATCAATTTTTGGTGTTAGATATGTAAAAATTGAATTTTTATTAAGTTATGTATATATTCCCCTCAAAAAGAGAAATCATGTGTTTAAAACTATTCAAAGTGAAGGAGAGTAAGGCTGAGGACCACCAGCATGGACTTCTAACACAAAAGTTTCAGAGAATGATAAGGATAGCTCAGGGAAACAACAGCGAGAAACAATCAAGAAAAAACATTAAAATTCCAAAAATATTGAATAAACTTTTTCATTTTTTATAACAAACCAACGCAACAATAAAACATATAATTATAAATCACCTCCAACATTTACTTTCCTCTTTGGTTTTCGCAAAGCTTTTGAATGAACTTGAAGAAGCCAAAACATACATTTTGGATTTTCTTGATTCAAGAGCTGGACACTTTAACTTTGTGTTGACTAAAATAAGAGCTGCATAAATTTCCTGTAGCCAAATGGATCTTCTGTTCTAGCTCCAGTTCACTTCATGTTGCCAAATAGATCTTCCTGAGCCAAATAGACCTTCCTAAGAAAAATCAACCAACCTATTACAACCAAATAGATCTTCCTGAAGAAACATCAACCAACCAATTACAACATCAACCAAATAGATCTTCCTGAGCCAAATATATCTCTTTGGTTTTCACTTCCAGTTCACTTCATGTTCACAACAATTTGGATATGTAGTATCTTCTGTTCTAAATTTTCTATAGCCAAATAGATCTTCCTGAGAAACATCCTCCAGTTCACTTCATGTTGCTGGAGACAAATAGATCTTCTGTTCTAGCTGATAGAGTTCAAGCTCCAGGGTTGAATCTTGGACTTATAGTCTTATAGCACTCCATGAAGGACAATCATTAATTTTCTTCCAGAAGGAGCTGTAGTGATTCATCAACCAACCTATTACATGAGAAGGATAATTATAACTTTTACAAATAATTTTAATTATGATGTAGTATTAAAGTTGTATAAAAAGGGCAGAACTAATCCACCCACATGTCTAGGAATAGTAAATGCTGCTTTCCGGATGAACAATCATCAATTTAAGGATCCAAAGTATTGCTGAATTCCAAAAAATAATTGCATTTCAGCATATTTTTTTCATCAGTTCAAATCCTAAGCAGATATAAGATACTACATACTTATTAATATAAAATATTATATGTATGACCACTGAGGCATTGGTTTCTCATTAAGGGATTCCGTCATCATTGCGGTGTAGGATTCCCTGTTCCGTGGAGGAAATGAATTTTGCATGTGTGTATTGATGTATTATTGAATCATGAGATCATCGTATTACAACATAAACAATTATGAAAATTTATACCTGGGTTAGAAAATTGGGTAATGAGCATACGGGTGGATGACATTGTGATGATTCAGGTTCTTCGGTTGTTGAAATAATTTTTTGCTTGCCTATATATACATATGGAATGATAATGGGTGATTTGACATGGAGTGTTACAACATATAAACGGGGTTAAAGTTGTTGAACCATACCTTTTGATTTTTTATTTTTCTCTCAATACCCTTTCAGTCTGGCATTAGATATTCCTTTAGGATGCATTTTGGCTGGATCATTCATATTTGATTCATTATTGACTGGTGCTTTATTTTTCCTTTGTTGTCTCCCTGATTGAGTACCCTTACCAATCAAAATGTCATCAATGTTCAATGATAATTTCTTCATGGATTCCTTCATGCGTTGCTCAGCGTCCGGATTTCCCTTTGCTTTTTGGGTACATTGATATGCAACTTTCTGCATGTGTCCTTCGAATAGTAGGTCGCCTTGAATATTATTTGAGGCTTGTGACTGCTGCAAATGCATGTATCTCGAACTGTTATAAACATCCCTCTTTGCATTTTTGGACCATCTCAATAGTAGATATCTATCCGGTATTTTCTTAATGTGTAAGAAATTTAGTACTCGCAGAGAGTGTGCACACAGTACCTCATCATTTCGAACTTCCTGCAGCTGCGCTGAATATTCATGCTCAAATTGTTAAAATGAACTGCCCAAATACTATTTGTCTTATGATCATCCAAACTCTTGATGAAAAATTCAGTTTCATCTTCTATGGAGGCATGCAATTGAAGACCACATGATTCGTGAATAAACTCTTCTTCGAACATTGCATACAACTTTCTGGAGTAAAATGCAGCTGCCTGCCTCTGTATTGGACTACTCTTCGTAATAGGAGTTATGATAGATTGATCACACTTGAAATCCTCATCCTTCTCATTGCATATCCATGTTCTCATTACATTTTCAATACCAAAAAAATAATCTGTAAGAGAACTTGTGGGTTTTGAGACACCATGACAAATGTTATTGGTTGATTCACTCCTTTGTGTAGATAAAATTCTCATCTCAAAAACATCTTTATTAAAAGCAGTAGACCACTTGTGTCTAATCTTGTACAAATCATTTAGCCACACATTGTCATGTAGATTTCCTGTCTCAATCATCAACTCCCATGTATTATCAAATTCCTCTTCGGACTCACATTTGCTCAAGCATTTATAAAAAAGTTCACTGACTCTTCTATTCACCACCCCGCAATGAACCTTTGTAGGTAATTTCTTGTATATGTGTCACTGACATAATCTATGTCGTGTATTTGGAAAAATCTCTACAATTGCTCTAGCCATAGCCTGATCCTGATCTGTGTAGATTGTTATTCGATGATTATCGCCCATGATACGGATGAAAGTTTTAAAAAGCCATTTAAAAGAGTCCACCGTCTCCTCTGACAAAAAACCGACTCCAAAGAGAACACTCTGTCAATTGTGGTTAACACCAACAATAGGAGCACAACATAAGTTATATTTATTTAGCCTATAGCTTGTATAAAAAATAATGACATCTCTGAAGCAGTCATAATCAAGCCTAGATGTTCCATCGTTAAAAAAAACTCATTCGTCTGCCGCTCACATCAGTTTCGAAGTCCCATTCAAACATGTTATCCTGAAAATGTCTCTCTGCAAACAACTGTAGTAAAACGTTGGCATCACCATTTTCAATTCTAGATCTCTTCTCTCTTTGAATGAAATTGAAAGCATCTGCCTTTGTACATTCTAGGTTCTCTACACCCCCAACTTCTTGGGCTAGAAAATTAAATGCATCTTTTGATCTTATCCTAGACTGTGTCATAGATCTAAGAACATATGCATTTACTTTGTTTATCTTTCTGCTCGACCGCAACAAGTGTTTGTCACCAGAGTTTGCTAATGAGTGGTTGTGTGATTCAATTAATTTTTTAACTACCCAATTGCCTCCCTTATCAACTTTGTATCAAATCATTGTAAGGCAACCAATTCTTGTTTCTTCTCTTTTGTATTTAATAGTTTGTGTAATCTTGAGCTCTTTCTTGAAACATGATTTTCCACATACGAAGTCCTTCGTCCTAATATTTCTGGAGTTATGCCAAAACTTAGCGTGCTCTTTTCGAACACTAAATCCAATATGATGAGCGTAAGCACAATATACTTCATAAGCTTCTTTCTCATTGTGGACCATTGTTTGAAGTAATATGTTGGTTGTTTGCAAGGTACAACTACCTTTGCTCTCGCCAAGCTGCACAAAAACAACCCTAAAATTTATAATAACTGCTCATAATAAAAGAAAAGATAAAACCTACTATTTTACTTCAATTAAACCCTGGATTTAATTTTTTTTTATAATATTTACATCTATCTTCACTTCAGTGTTTTTATTAAACCTAATACCATGCAATTCTACCAACATAAGTCCAAAAATAAGCATGTTGTAACAACAAGCAACATTGAATAAGACACTTAAAAAGTATCATTAAAAGTACATCTCCATACACACCTCCGATTTAAGTTCCACTTCATTTTCCTTGGCAGGATAACTCCCATCTTCTCCTTCAACATCATACACAAACTGGAAATCTCTGGACTCATACTCCATCTTCATGTTCGCGAAGTCTAGCTGCTGGAAGCCGCCGTTGCAGAAGACAATAGGCATAGAACAATAGAACAGTAACCCTAGCTGCTTAAATACTGTGATTCCCGCGCTCCAATATGCGTAACTCGCTGTTACATCGCAGTTATATCAATGTTACATGCTCATTTCCATTGTACAGGGACATTACAATCGGGTTACACAGACATTACATTCGGGTTACACGCGTGGTACAGTCTCTAGGTTTCACCGGTGTTACATGTAATGTACACCCAATGTACATCCTGATGAGTGACCGCGGAGTTATAGAGACGTTACCGCAGAACTTACACCGGGGTTACATCCAGTGTACACGCGCAGTCGGATGTTACACCGGATGTACAACAAGAGTACACGCGGATTACAGGGGTGTTACCGCGGAACTTACACCGGGGTTACATCCTTTGTACATCGCGGAGATTACACCGGGGCTATATAGGGCTTACAAGCGCGGTATAGGGGGGTGACAGCGGAGATTACACTGGATTTGCATGGGGCTTACAAGCGCGATACAGGGGGGTGACAACAGATATTACACCGGAGTTACATAGGGCTTACAAGCGCGTTACAGTGGGTGGACAGCGGAGATTACATCTGGATTACATGGAGGTTACAATAACGGGTCGGGTCGACGGGTCACGCAGAGTAAAAGGTATATTTGTATTACGGTGGGGTCGACGGAGGTGATTTGTCTTCCTTTGATTGGCTATCGCACGCAGCGCTGCGTGAGTCTTATGTACCTAATTTTTTTCCCATGAAAAGGGACTACATGCAGTACCCAATTAAAAGTGGTCAGGTGGAATCCGGATCCCCGTGGATTATTTAGGTTAAAAATTCTGTTATATTATATGAGATCAGGCCAGAATCCCGCCCAAACAAAAAAGGCTCAATTTTGTCATTTTGATTCCCATCAATTGCAAAAAAAATGGTATTTTGTCTCCTTTAGGGTTTAGGGATTCAGGATTTTCTCATTTTGTTTACTCGTATTCACTGGATCTGGTTCGATGGAATTAATTCTTGACGAAGAAATATTGTTGGAATCTCAAAATACTTACGAGAAACTTGACAATGAGCCGGAATCTCAGAATATTTTAGAGAATCATGAGAATGAGCAGAATTTAGATGCGGCAGAAGGAAATTGGTATGTACGTTATACTTGTTTGACTGTAGATTTAGTTTTTAAGAAATATTTATATTGTTAATGAAGTTTGCTCTGTTTTTATATGACGTTTAACAGAGTCTATTTTTATGACGTTTAACAGAGTCTATTTATTGCTCTCTCTTCCTCTTTTTCTCTTAGCTCTCAAGATGACTTGGTTTGGTCTTGCTTGACTTGCATTTCCTTTAAACCAAAAGAGTCTATTTATAGAAACCATGAGACCGGTAAATAGAATATTAAACAAAATATATAAAATTGAGAGTAGGTGTCAAACAAAATATATTTGGCATCTTTAGGGTTATATATGTCTAGGTTTTAGGGTTAAATGACTGTCATTTTCTTTTAAAAGATACGTTTTGGTAAGGGTCGGATGTGGTGTTATTTAGGTAATATCACAGTGATATACTGATTGTTTTTGGAGTTGTTTTCCATTTCTAATTGTTCTTTATAGTTTTAGTGGGTTAAATGACTGTCATAATGAATTGTTATTCTCGTCGCTGTGATGGGGTTAATGGGTAGTTATTCTCTTCGTCGTGATAGTGTCAAAGTGTTATAGTATCATTTGCTTATAATGTTACTGTCGTGGGGATTTGGTGTTATTTTGGCATTATCACAGTGTTATTAAGGTAATATTGGATCTGCTGACTTGGTTTTGTTTTTAAGGTATTATGTTGACGTTTAATGATGTTATGCTTGTGTGATGCTTATGTTATTGTGTTGTTATGCGTGTGTTTTTTAACTTGTAAGGTTGCACGTATGGTGGAGTAGTAATGTGGTGTTATTGTGGTATTATCATGGTATTATCCTAGTGTTATTTGATCTAATTAGCCATTTTATCGGAGTCTTATATTGGCGTTCTAATTGTTTTGTCAGGTTTTTATTGTGGTTTTATCATTGTGTTATTAAGGGTTTATTATAGGCTTGTAACGATGACGCTAGTAACATTTCATAACGGCATTTGATTGGCCTATTATATTGGCATTACCATGGTGTTATTTGGGTTATATTATGGTATTACTATAGTGTTATTTATTATTGTAACCTTGTATTAATTTCTTTTTGGGGTGCTAATAATGATGTTTAAATTTGCAATCACCCGAGGCAGAGAAATTACTTCATGCTGTTGTCCACAACGAAAAGGAAGCCTATGAACAGTATTGTTTATATGCACACCATATTGGATTTACTGTGCGAAAGTAACACAGTGGTTTCTGGCCGAATTCAAAGAAGCTTAAGACAAAAGACTTTGTTTGTGGTAAGGCTGGTTTCAAGAAAGAGTTGAAGGACACTATCACGGTGAGGTTCAAAAGAGCGGACACAAGGACTGGTTGTCCAGCCATGATTCAATATTTTGTTGATTTAGAGGTCAACTGGTCGGTAAAGAAATTCATAAGAAGTCAAAATCATCCATTGGTGGAGGATGGTGACAAGCATCTACTGCGTTCTAGTAGAAAGATGTGTGACATCAGTGCTGATATCCTCAGATCAATGACAAAATCAGAGAATAGAACCAGTGATGCATTCAGATTCCTCGCTACTAAGGTCGGAGGAGTGGAGAATCTTGATTGCACAAAGAGGGATGCGTATAATTTCATACAAAGAGAGAGAAGAGTTCAAATTGAATTAGGGGATGCTAATTCTCTCATACAATTGTTCATTACTCGGCAAGCGGAGGATCTAGTGTTTGCGTGGGACTTCCAAATTGATGAGTCGGAATGTTTGGTGAATTTTTTATGGTGCGATGGGATGTCCAGGATTGATTACAACTTTTTTGGGGATGTAATAATATTTGATACAAGTTATAGACTAAATAAATACAATTTATGTTGTGCTCCGATTGTCGGTGCGAATCACCACTGACAGAATGTTCTATTTGATGTTGGTTTTTTGTCAGATGAAATGATTGAATCATTCAAGTGGTTATTCAAAGCCTTTATATGTATAATGGATAACAAGCATCCAAAAATAATATTCATTGACCAGGATCAAGCAATGTCTAAAGCAATTGAAGAGTGTCTCCCGAACTCCAGACATAGATTATGTAAATGTCACATTTACAAGAAGTTATCTTGAAAAGTCCATTGTAGCGTGGGTAGTAAGAGATTCAACGATCTTTTTTATAAATGCTTGAGCAGATGTGACTCTAAAGAGATGTTTGAAGAAACTTGGGGTGAAATGATCGAGAAAGGAAACCTGCATGAGAATGTTTGGTTGGATGAGTTGTGTAATATCAGGCATAAGTGGTCAACTGCTTTCAATAAAGAAATTTTTGGAATATGGATCCTATCAACGCAAAAAAGTGAGTCCACAAATAAGATTTGTCATGGTGTCTCCAAGGAAACAAGCACCCTGACCGAATGTTTTTTGGGTCTTGAAAATGTCATCAAGTATTGGAGAAGAAATGAGAAGCATGAAGATTTTAAATGCCAGCAGTCTGCAATTTCTCCCGCCGTTAAAAGTAGTCCCGTGTTGAGACATGTTGCTACACTTTACACAAGGAAGTTATATTCAATGTTTGAAGCACAGTTTCTACATGATTTGTGTGGGCTTGATGTGGAGTGCTCCGCTACTATGGATTCAGAATTTCATATACGAACTCTCGATAATAAGGACAGAGACAGACCCTGAATTGTTAAATTGGACAGAGGTAATATTACCTGTAGTTGTAAAAAATTTGAAATGATTGGTTTATTATGTGCTCACGCTCTAAGGGTTCTTCAACACAAAAATGTTACAAAAATCTCTGACAAATATATATTTCTTCGATGGTGTATTAATGTTAAAAGGGACATATATAACAGTTATGGTCATCGTAAGGTGTCAGAAATTTTGCCAAATTATGCAAGTGGACTCATTTATGTCAATCACATTCATAAATTTGCATATCATATTGGCATCAGAACACGAGGCCATGAACTTTCCGAGAAACTAGTGTTGGAGGCATTTAATAAACTTACAATCGATGTCAAAGCCATAATGAGTGGACGAGATCCTCAAGAAAAGTCAAAATCAAAGAAGAAGAAGACACCGAGTAAAGAGTGAAATGTCAATGATCCCACGAAGATGCGGCCAAAAGGAATATCCAATGCAAGGTTAAAAGGCTACTGGGAAAAAAACAAGAGATTCAAAAGTACATGTTACCTATAATATTAAGTTATGTTTTTTTTTAATGAAAGATTACTCGCTAACATGTAATATTATTTACATGAAAGGAGAAAGATACTGTTTCAAGTCATGATAGCATTCTGGAATGCAATCCAAATTTATTTTCAATGGCAGATCACTTTAGTAAGGTTGTGAAATCAATCATTCTGAATTTTTTTTTATTTTCGATCTAGACTTCTTTCCTGACATTTACTCATTAATACTATCAATGCACATGAATTTTCTAAAACACAATAAACAGGGACATATACGGGCTTATTAATGGACATACATGATAATATATAGACTATTTATTCAGGAGATTTTATTGTCGTATTATTGTTGTTTAAGGTGAAATAGACATTTGTATTATTGTCGTTTTATTCAGGAGTTATTATGGGTTTATTATTGTTTAGTTCTATCATAATATTTTCATTTTATTAAGGATTTATTATTGTCGTATTATTATTGTTTACGGGTTTATTATTGTTGTAGTTGCCATAAGACATGTTTGTTTCTGCCGTTCCACCAGGTTTCATTGGAATATCTAGCGGCATATTCCAATAAAGCCAGTGCTTGTGGAATACTTTAGAAGAGTAAAACCTGAACACGACCATAAAAATACCAAAATACAACCAACGCGGTTGCCATAAGACAGATTTATTTCTGTCGCTTTGCTCGGTTTCATTAGAATCTTTGGCGGCATATTCCAGTAAAACCAGCGCTCATAGAACACTTTACAAGAATAAAACCTAAATACAGTCGTAAAAATACCGAAGTACAACCAACGCGGTTGCCATAAGATAGGTTTATTTCTATCGCTCTGTCTTATTTCATTAGAATCTCTGACGGCATATTCCAATAAAACCAGTGCTCGTATTACACTTTATAAGAATAAAACCTGAACATGATTGTAAAAATACAAAAGTCCAATCAGCGCGGTTGCCATAAGACAAGTTTATTTCTACCGCTCCGCCTGATTTTATTGGAATCTCTGACGGCATATTCCAATAAAACTAGCGCTCGTGAAACACTTTACAAGAATCAAGCTTGAACACGACCGTAAAAATACTAAAGTACAACCAGCGCGGTTGCCATAAGACTGATTTATTTTTGCCGCTCCGCCTGGTTTTATTAAAATCTCTGGCGACATATTCCAATAAAACCAGCGCTCGTGGAACACTTTACAAGAATAAAACCTGAACACGACCGTAAAAATACCAAAGTACAACCATCACAATTTCCATAAGACAGGTTTATTTCTAATGCTCTGCCTGGTTTCATTAGAATCTCTGACGGCATATTCCAATAAAACCAATGCTCGTAGTACACTTTATAAGAATAAAATCTGAACACGACCGTAAAAATACAAAAGTACAACCAGCACAATTGCCATAAGATAGGTTTATTTCTACTGCTCTGTGTGGTTTCATTAGAATCTTTGGCAGCATATTCCAATAAAACCAACACTCGTGGAACACTTTACAAAAATAAATCCTGAACATGATCGTAAAAATACCAAAGTACAACCAGCGCGGTTGCCATAAGACAAATTTATTTCTGTCACTTTGTCTGGTTTCATTGGAATCTCTGGCGGCATATTACAATAAAACCAGCGCTTGTGGAACACTTTACAAGAATAAAACTTGACACGACTGTAAAAATACAAAAGTACAACCAGCGCGGTTGCCATAAGATGGATTTATTTCTGTCGCTCCGTCTGGTTTCATTGGAATCTATGACGGCATATTTCAATAAAACCAGCACTCGTGGAACACTTTACAAGAATAAAACTTAAACACGACCTTAAAAATACCAAAGTACAACCAACGCGGTTGCCATAAGACGGATTTATTTNATAAAACCAGCACTCGTGGAACACTTTACAAGAATAAAACTTAAACATGACCTTAAAAATACCAAAGTACAACCATCGCGGTTGCCATAAGACGGATTTATTTCTACCACTTCGTCCGGTTTCATTGGAATCTCTGGCGGCATATTCCAATAAAACCAGTGCTCGTGGAACAATAAATTAGAATACAACAAAAATATTGTAGAGGTAAAACCACAATACAACAGCATGCCCCATTAAATCAAATACATCATAAAAGCCACCATAATAAAATAAAGATACAATCGATGGAACATTCTAATAAAACGATACATATATACAACCAAACCAACAGGAGATTAATGTTTCATTTGCAATATAACCAAATACACAACAGTTAATATGAATGTTTGATTGACAATATATCTATTACAATAAAGTAAATACATCGGTTCAATCTTATTTAATGAAGGAGACCCAAATGCAAAGTTCATATGCTAATTCAGCCCGAAATCTTGTCATTTCTTCCTGCCATCGCAGGTCCTTACTCCAATTAATTGGGTTAGCCTCAACTAATTTTTTGATGTACTTGCAGACGAACATGTCGCAGTCAATGCTGTTATTTTAAGTTGGTACGCCCTTAACCATTGTCAGCCCCCATGTTACAGGTTTCCTCGTACTAAAACATATTCTAGCATCCGCTGCAAACATTGATATCCACAAAGTTGGATGACACATTTGTTATTCCATGACAAAATCAAAATGGGATTGACCTATTATGTAACATAAACTTACAATGCATTCACATACTTCCTTATGCATTTTGTTAGGTAATGAATCATATATTCTCCATTTCTTATCTTTCAAGCCAGCAATCAACAATATCCAATGCTGGTTTTCAACAATGGGAAATAAAAGTCTCAGCATTTTTCACTGCTTCCTTCGTAATGTGGCGCAAAAACCTTATGTTGTCACCACCCTCCATTTTTCGATAGCCCTGCATGAATTGACACACTTTTAATATTATCATCAACTGCAAAAAAAATCTTAAGATGTCCATTATTTTATTTATATACATAATATAAAGAGGACACGTATAGATATCGCCGGAATGATGTTGGACTTTGAGTCCTCCCATGAAGAATGAGGGCTAATGCATCAATCTGGTCATTGTCAATCCATCAGTTTCACAAGACATCATCCATCATACCCAAATCAATATAGATTGAACTGTCTCTAAGGTGGACAATAACGTCATTTCTGAAGAGTATGATAATATTTGTATCACCTCACATTAATGAATTTTTATGAAACGACAAATCAAATGTTACTCACTTTAAAGGGTATTGTGGTAAGCACTGATCAATTACTGTTTGTGTTTCCTCAGATATCAGTGCTCGCCCAGGAAAATCTATGTGTCACTCCGTTAGTGAGGACTACACATAAACAAAGCTGTTGAAATATCAAATGTACTAAACAACATATAAGAAATCATTACGAATTAGGTTAGAAATATTGTTGTTTCAGGTACAACTAGTAACCGTGCATACATTGGAGGTACATATACTACTATCCGCAAAGCTGTTTCAGTTGTTAGTGAGGTGGCAGTAGTATCAGGTAGTTCTAGGGTTTCAGCAGTAGCAACAATTGGTTGTTCTGAGGTGACAATATTAAGTATTTGTTCTACAATATATGAAATTTGTACATTTATTTTTCTAGAGAGGCGGTTGTCTCTTCATCAGTCATTGTTTCATCAACAGACAATTGCTCATCAGCATCCTTTGTTGTTTTTTTTTCTTTTATATTCGAAGGGTGCGAAAGGGGAGCTCACAACCTTCATCTTACGACTGCGTCGGCCCTTCCCCCTAAATAATAAGCTGGAAATTGTTTGGGTTGGGGGTTGTGTAGGTTCCTCAATAGCATATGGGATTCCACATGAGGAGAGGGGGCTGAGAAGATTCCTCATCAGCATAAGGGATTACAACAGAAGGGGAGGGGGGCTGGGCAGAATGCTCATCAACATATGGGATTCCACATGAGGAGAGGGGGCTGAGAAGATTCCTCATCAGCATAAGGGATTACAACAGAAGGGGAGGGGGGCTGGGCAGAATGCTCATCAGCATATGGGATTACAACAGGAGGGGAGGGGGGCTGGGTTGATTGCTCAGCAACATGTGTGATTACATTAGGAGGGGAGGGGCTGAGAAAATTCCTCAACAACATATGGGATTCCAACAGGAGGGGAGGGCGGTTGGGCATATTCCTCGTCAGCATGTGGGATTACAACAGGAGATGAGGGAGACTGGGCATATGCTTCCTTTAGGACTATGCTTATATAAGCTCCGTCATTTTCATTTTTTTCAATTTTATCATGCAGTTTCAACATTAAATCTTGCAGACTCGAAAATCCAATAGTAATTGTATTAAGAGTCCCTTGGAACTCCTTGAACCATTTCTCCTATCCTTTGAGAAGATCAATTATTGCTTCAAGGTTCTTGTTCATTACATTGTAAATTGGTTCAGGAGCAGTCTCCCCTTCAACAACTGGCCCCATATCAAATGATATAGGAGGTTCTACTTTAATTTCAGGCAGACGGATTTGACAAATATCGGGTAGTCCCTCATCTGGATTGGCCAGAAAATTTAGTTCCTCCTCTTTTAGGTCTAATAATTTATCATTGAACTGTAAGACATTTCAGGATACCTAAACCTTAATCACTATTCTAGAAATAAGTTATTTAACTACAGTGTAAATGACTGACTTGTTCATTGGTTAGCCTCTTCAAGGCCACATCTATCTGCGAGGAGTTCAAGCTAATAGTTGTTGGTCATCTCAACATTCTGGGTCTGGCCTCAGCATTGGCAGGAGTTACCACAGATTTATGCTCAAAAAACCAGAGCTGCATAAAAGATACTCAATATTCAGCATAAAAGATAATTAATAAATAGTAACGATGTTCAGCTTCCACAATATACTGACCGTAAGTAAATAAAGAAAACCATTTATGTATCCAATAGGCTTATTCCGCAATAATTTGATGGCCACTACATTAATTTGCTCTATAAGAAAATCACAGAGCGTAGCCGACCAATTAAATGAGGCAAAAGTCTGTATGTTATCCTCAAAGTTGTTAAATCCTTCAGTTACACTAAAATTACTCGAGGGAAAAAAATAGATTTGATAACAAAGATTTTATAAACAATTTAGCAAAAGGGATAGTAGACCCCCCTCTTGTGAAGTCCAAGAGATTTTTCCTCATTTGCTGAGCATCCACGCCACAAGATGGACATTTACACCACTTTAGCACTGCGCCTCTATTTGGCATGCCAGTTAGCAGGGCAACTTCATCGGGCAACGGTCGTAGCTCTTTCCCTCCAATTTTGAAAACCATTTTATCGTGCTGCCAACATTGTCAAGACATTCATTGCTCCAAGAACTATTTGAAGTGTCAAGACATTCTCTTGAGGATAAGGAGGGAGCTCCAAGAACTATTCAACATTCATTGCTTTAAGCTCATTTCTCGTGTCCTTAGATATTGAATGTCTGATCTTATCCAGCACATCTCTCACTACAGATGGTCGACATTTACAACTCATTGATCTTGGGTTCACAAAACAACAAAAATAATACAATGCAACAAATATCAGGTGTTATTTCAATGTTATTATTCAAGTGTTATTCGGGTGTGGTTGTATTATTATGGTATTATTACGATATTATTGTGGTTATATCTCGGTGGTATTATTCACGTAGTACTACGGTATTATTACAATATTATTAAGGTTATATTTAGAATGTATTATTCTTGTACTATTATAAAAATTAATACAATTTTATTACGATTATATTTTAGTTATATTGCCGTATTTACTGTTTACCTAGTAATTTATGGCATTATTACGATTTTATTTGACTTTATTATTTAGTATTAATTAAGTTTTGTGTTATTGTGGTTATCATGGTTTTATTATTATTTTATTATGTTTTTATTAAGTGGAGTGCTGGTATGGTTGTATTATGATAACATTCGAGGGTTCCTTGAAATTTAAAAATTCTTTTATTACATCGGAGTACAACTGGGTCCCACGTGATAAAAGAATTTTTAAATTTCAAGGAACCCTCGAATGTTACCATAATACAACCATACTAATACTCCACTTAATAAAAACATAATAAAGCAACAATAAAATCATGATAACACTGCAGGATACTTAAAAAATATCGAAGAGCTAATACCATCAATGCTGTCATAATAAGACTCAAATAATACAATCATACAACCATAATAATACATCTCCTCGATGTTAATAAACGTATAAGATAATAATGTGCCAAACACTCCGCAATAAAACAATAATACTACATAACAAAAAATCGATCAATAATACTCGAATAATTCACTAATGATACCATGATATTGCAGTCAGTCGAATAAACATAACGATACATATAACAATAACCACCGTTTAATACATAGTATGCGACAAAGGGGAGGTCGGTCCATTGGCTTGTAGATTCAGCTCCAACTCTGTTTGTTAAATTTATGGGCAATGATATCAGGGTTATTTAATTATTCATTGAGGGGTTGGTCAGAATCAGTGAAGACGCTAAAAATTGCAATATATGTAATAATCATTTTAGTGGAAGGGAGAGTTCTTTGATTGCTCGGAGACAATGAGATGGAGTTATTTAGTGATTCAAATAATCTTGAATGATAAGCAGTTGAAAATTCATTCACATTAATGATCAAAGGTTGATTAAGAGGAAGTTTCAGGTAGTTCACACATCTAAAATTGATCGAATTATATAATATGATGATAATGCCGATGATGTGATTTGTATCAAGTAATTCAGGTGATGGGTTTTCTAAATTTTCAAAACAGAATAAAATGTTATTGCAATTTATGTTGTTTTGCACTTCTTAAGTCTCATGTGACTGGTGTTCCAACTGGTTCACCTGACGGAACACCATTCACATCAGACTTAAGAAGTCCAGAACATCATAACTTACAATTACATTTTATTCTGTTTTCACAATTTAGCAAACCCATTATGACTTACTTGATACAAATCACATCTTCGGCATTGACATCAGATTATATAACTCGATCAACTTTAGACGTGGGAACCGCATGAAACTTACTATGAATCAACCTTTGATCATTGATGTGAATGGTTTTTTGACTCCTTACCTTTCAAGAATATCTGAATCACTACATAACTCAATCTCATTGCCTTCGAGCAGTCAAGGAACTCTCTCTTCCACTAAAATGATTATTACATATATTGAGATTTTCAGCTTCTTCATGATTTTGACCAAGCCCTCAATGAGTTAATAAATAACTCTATCTCATTGCTCATAAATTTGTCAAAAAAACAGTACTTGACTCCTTTCCTGCATGCAGTGATTTAAGTTATAGAAATACAATACTCTAAAGAGAAAAAAATATTCAAAATAAGAAGACTGCGTCTATTAAAACAACAAAGACAATAACATTATAATCACACAACAATAAAACCATAAAACCGCATAAATAAAATTGTCTTCAATAGTACAATGACATAATAATAAAACCATAATAATACCACAATAGCTCCATTACCAAAGGAAAATATGTTGAGATTTTTATACCTATTTTACACTGATTTTGATGATATTGCACTTTAAAGAAGGATATTTTTGATGTTTTATTCCAGGTATGATGAATTATGGTCATTGGAGTAAAAAGATGCAAAAAGGAGCAAATTTGGAGCGAAAAGGACCAAAATATGAAGATTTGAACTAGGGCACCGACAACGAGCCCAATGGCGCCGACGACGATATTTTCTCGTGAGTCTAGATCAAATATTTTAGAAGGCTCACATACGGCACCCTCGAGGCTGCCGACGGCGAGATTGGTGGTTATCTCAATAGGTGCATTGAATGTGGACGATTTTTGAATGGATGCTTAGGCAACTCTTCGAAAAACTCTTCTACAATTTTAAGAGAAGATTTTGGCCTAAAATAGGAGGACATTCAGAGAAGTTCAAGAGCCCCAATAGTGTGTAGAGAGTTTAATTTAGGGTTAGATTGTGAGGAATTCTTCGAGAGATTGTAAGAGTGGAGCGAAAGTGAGAGATTTCTTCCTCCTTGTCGTTTCAGAAAAGAATTTTGTGTATTATAAAGAAAGGAAGAGATTCAGAGGAACTATGAGAAGTTTGCTTGGGGAGGAATTAGAGATAAGTGTTATTTACTTGTTGTAGTTTGTATGACTTTGCTTTTATATATAAAATCCGAGTTTTGTCGTATCTTCCTCATAAGTTCTAAGTAGTTTTCTGTCTTTCTCCTTGTCTTGAGATTTTGTGAAATGATGATTTGAATTGGTTGAGCCATGAAAATGTTAAAGAAGTTGTGATGATCTTTTCATTTTGATCTTAATTTACTTTCAATTTGACCAATTGATTTGTTAAAATATGTTGAGTTTTACAACTAAAGTGAAGATTACATCCAAGATTCAAGGAGGTCAAAGCCCTTGGAAGTTGGGTACAAATAAATAGGGAAATAAAATTATCAGGCGTAGAATTAGATATTTTAGAGTGAAAGACTAAAATCTTCAATTCAGTCCTATCGTTTGGGTGCTGAAGTGTAGATGTTAGCCCTCAGACGAGGGGAACGTGAGGAGAGCCGGTATCCTCCCAGTCTAGCCGCAGATTCAGTTACCAAGCATAGGATTAGTCAATGTTCTTTATGATTGGACCAAAGGGTAAAGAATAGGTATGCTCCTATTTGGCACAATCCAATTTCAACTAATTTAATTTATCCATTCACTTTAATTTATTGACAAGAAGAAGGATGCTTTATGACATATTGAATTTGACATTAAAAACTTTATTAGTAGAATTAATTATTTAAGAGTTATTAAAATTACATATTTATTTCAATTGTATATTAGTGACAGATAAGTAATTTGAATTATATTTTTGTGATTAAGTATTGATTTTCTAAAATCTTAGTTCGTAGTCTTTAATATTACTCCTTATGGGATCGATATCTAGGACTCCATTAGAGCCTTGTATTACTTGAGCGATACGTATACTTGTGTTGATAAGTGTGATTTTACAATTATTGAATATTTTATATATACATCTTTATCAATCTATAACTATTGTCAACTTTTTGGTGTCGTTGCCGAGAAATTAAATCTTTTAGCAGTAGTATTAAATTCTTGTATTTTCAAGCATATATAAACTCGCTGTCAAGTTTTTTGGCGTCGTTGCTTTGGAGTAAACAAGAATCTTAATTAGAGTAACCAACAAATTAGGACTATTAGAAAACTTTTACAGGAATTGCAACTTATTTTCATATTTAGTTAACTATTTTTCTGTGTACTGATTTCAATTGTATGCGTAAATTTGGACCTGAAAATCTTTTACCCTACAATTCAGAATTAGAACGCATTGTTAGAAGAATTAGAAAACTAAGAAGATAGCCTAGAAATCCTGATAAAAAAATAACGTGAACAATCAAAGAATAGAAAATGAACACCAACCTAGACCTCTACGAGATTATGCAAATCCTAAAGTAGATGAAATTCACTTATCTATCCAAAATCCTGATGTAGCTGCTAATTGATTTAAGCTTAAACCTGCTATTATCCAAATGGTACAAAACAATCAATTCGAAGGTACACCAAATGAAGATCCTAATTTACACCTCGCTATTTTTTTAGAACTTTGTGTTACCTTTAAATATGACAGAGTTTCGAACGATGCTGTTAGACTTAGACTTTTTCCTTTTTTCACTTAGGGATAAGTCTAATATGTGGTTAAATTCATTAACACCTGGATCTATTAGAACTTGGGGAGAATTTTCACAGAAATTTTTATCCAAATATTTCCCTCCATCCAAAACTGCTAAACTTAGAAATGACATAACATTGTTTTGTCAGATTGATGGAGAGTCGATATATGAAGCCTTTGAGAGATTTAAAGATCTTCTTAGAAAGTGTCATCATCATTCATTACCAGATTGGTTAATAATTCAAACTTTTTATAATGGATTAGTGAGATCACTTAGATCAATTATAGATGTTGTAGCTGGTGGTTCTTTAATGTCAAAACCTTTTGATGGGGCTTATTCGTTAATAGAAGATATGACTACCAACAATTTTTAATGGCCCTCTAAAAGGGTAAATCCTAAAAGAGTAGCTAGTATCCATGATTCCGATGCAATATCTATGTTAGCTTCATAGATTGCTGCAATATCAAAGAAATTAGATCATTATAGAATGAATTATTCTCCAACACCTACTATGATGGAAGAAAATTCATCTGGGCAATTTGTGGATGTTCAACCTTCGTATGAGACTTTAAATGCTATTAATAATAGACCCAACAACCCTTATTCAAACTATTATAACCCAGGTTGGAAGAATCATCCTAGTTTTAATTGGAATAACAATTCTTCTACAAATCAACAATGGGTGAACAACCCAGTAAACCCATTAGGAAATTCATCTAACCATGGAAATGTTAATTATAGACCTTCTTATCCTCTAGGATTTAATAGTAACACTCAATTTAAGGAAAAGAAGTGTCTATGAAAGATATGACATTAAACATGGGTCAACAATTGCAGAATCAAGGAAATCAATTACAAATTCAAGGAAATCAGTTACAAAATCAAGGAACTGCTATCAAGAATATTGAAAATCAATTGGGGCATTTCACTACTGCGCTTAGTAACCGAACATTGTGAACTTTTCCTAGTACTGTGGAACCTAATCCTAAAGATCAAGGAAAAGAACAGATAAAAGCGATACAATTACGAAGTGGAAAAGAATTGGAAACAAGAGTGTAGAAAGAAACAGAAACTGAAAAAGAGAAAGTGGATACAGAAAAAAAAAGGATCATGAATATCCAGATTTAGAATATCCACTTACACCAATGAAAATTACTGTGGAGAAACCTCCACCACCGTTTCCTCAAAGATTGAAGCAACACAAAAAGTATAAACATTTTTTTAAGTATATAAAAATTATTAAGAAATTAACGGTAAATATTCCTTTCGTAGAAGCTTTAGAGCAAATGCCAAATTATGTGAAGTTTATGAAAGATATTTTGAACAAGAAAAGGAAGTTCACTGATAATGAGACTGTTGCACTTAGCGAAGAGTGTAGTGCAATTATTCAGAAAAAACTTCCTGAAAAATTAAAAGATCCAGGCAGTTTCACTATAACATGTGTAATCGGTGAAAAATTTAATGGAAGAGCTTTATGTGATTTGGGAGCCAGCATTAATCTTATGCTTCTATCAATCTTGAAAAGATTAAGATTAGGAGAAGTCTCACCTACTTCTGTTACTCTTCAGTTAGCGAATCGTTCAGTTACTTATCCTAAGTGAGTTATAGAAGATGTGTTAGTAAAAGTTGATAAATTTATCTTTCATGTGGATTTCATTGTTTTAGATATGGAGGAAGATAAAGAAATACCTATCATCTTAGGGAGACCGTTTTTAGCTATTGGAAAAGCTATGATAGATGTTCAAAAGGGAGAATTGACTATGAGAGTTAACGATCAAGAAGTGATTTTTAACATTGCAAAATCTATGAAATACCCTACTGTTGAAAGAGATGATAAATGTTTTCGCATGGAAATTAGTGAACATCTAGTGAACAAGCATTTTAAAGAACATTTTGAAGAGAAAGAACAATTTGAAGATAGTGATGAAGTTATTTTGGATGAAATAGAAAATGAAGAATTAGATTATGTTCAGGGAAGATTTGAGATGATGGATATTACAGGAAATGTTGATAAGAATCTAGTTCCGTCAATTATAAAACCACCTGAACTTGAGTTGAAAATATTGCCTAACCACTTGAAGTATGTATTTCTGGGAAACTCATCTACACTACCTGTTATTATATCTTCAGAATTAAATGAAGTGCAAGAGCAAAGACTTTTGGATACATTAAAAAGATATAAGAAAGCTTTTGGTTGGATCTTAGCTGATGTTAAGGGAATCAATCCTTTGATCTGTATGCACAAAATTTTACTAGATGAACAATATAAACTAAGAGTTGATCCACAACCCAATGATGAAAGAAGTAGTCAAGAAGGAAATTTTGAAATGGTTGGACACCAGAATTATATATCATATTTCAGACAGTGCTTGGGTAAGTTCAATTCATTGTGTTCCTAAGAAAGGAGGAGTGACTGTTGAAATAAAAGAGAATAATGAATTAATACCTATCAAATAAGTTACTGGATGGCGTATTTGCATTGATTATAGAAAATTAAACACTGCCATTAGGAAAGATCACTTCCCTTTACCATCTTTGGACCAAATAGTAGATAGACTTGCTGGGCACAAATATTTTTGTTTTTTAGATGGATATATTGGTTACCATCAAATTTCTATTGCTCCTGAGGATCAAGAAAAGATAATATTTACTAGTCCTTTTGGAACTTTTGCTTTTCAAAGAATGTATT
>NEWO01000056.1:5006-28676 GCA_003013225.1 Phalaenopsis aphrodite | reverse complement strand
TTCGTAGCCTCTAATATTACTCCTTGTGGGATCGATATCTAGGACTCCATTAGAGTCATGTATTACTTGAGCGATACGTATACTTGCGTTGATAAGCGTGACTTTACCATTATTAAATATTTTATATATACATCTTTATCGAATCTATAATCGTTGTCAAGTTTTTGGTGCCGTTGTCGAGGAATTAAATCTTCTAGTAGCAGTATTAAATTCTTGTATTTTTAAGCATATATAAAGTAGTTGTCACCCCATAATAACACCAACATCCCACATTAACAAAGATAACACGAGAATACTACTAAGATAATACCGCGATAACACTAAAAACCATTACCCCAACCTAAATGTAAGCATAACTTAAACAGTTACAACGACAACAACATCAAATAAATTGAAAACTACTAAAGTCAAACTCCAATAAACCTAGAGAAACAAATTGTTAAACACAAGTAATGAGACAAATGCCAGAACTATATATTCGATAAAAAACTAAAGTGATACTATTAAATTAACTAATTAAACCTCCATAAACCCACAAAAATACCAGAAGTATCTATAAAATCAAAAAATAAAACTTGCACAAACCCTAGAACCCAAACCACAACAATGTCTTTAAGATAAAAACTTTCTCCAGGAAGCTAAACTCACTTGGATTTGGAAGTCGTTGTCGTTCTGAACGAAGCTAAACTCACTTGGATCTGGAAGTCATTGTCGTTGTCTTCATCAACAGAGCAATCCATTTCGGCAGCTCCAAACCCTAAAGTGCAAAAGTAAAGTGAGGGAAAATCGGGAAAGGGCCTTATGCATTCAATTTTCCGGAAAAATGAGGGTCGGGCGTCAAAAAATAGAATTTTTAACCTAAATAATAATAGTGGGGCCGAATTCCACGTGGCAGATTATAATTGGCTACCGTTTGCAAGCTTCCATATGTTGCACGTACCGAATAAAAATTTGAAGTTATATTATCACATTGTTATTATTATAAGGGGCATTTTATTACATACCCTTACTTGTTATGTATTTGCATATTTAAGGCCTTCAACGTTCTTTTTAAGTTTATGCCATTCAAATCTTTCATATCACATAAAAGTATCACTATTTTAATTTTAAAAGTTAAATATTTTTTTAATATAAAAATAAGTAATATGTATGTGTTAAATTCAGATATATACTATGAATGACACCTAATATATAGAACATAGAAAAGACGAGCGAGTGTGTGCATATTTAAGGCCTTCAACATTCTTTTTAAGTTTATTCCATTCAAATCTTTCATATCACATAAAAGTATCACTATTTTAATTTTAAAAGTAAAATATTTTTTAATAAAAATTAAATAATATGTATGTGTTAAATTCAGATATATACTATGAATGACACCTAAGATATAGAGCATAGAAAGGATGAGAGAGAGAGAGAGAGTGCATCTTAATCAAGAGTTTCGTTAGAGTTTTAGTAGTCCTTTATTATAGAAATGACTTCCTATTTATATATTTCAGAGGTATGTAGTGTAAAATTACATGTTTGTCCCCATTTTAATAAGAATGTTACAAGTTTTTATGACAAATTTTCATATTTATAACTAATTTTGGCACCCTATCATATTCATAATTGACATTAATATCATTTCATATTTATAACTACTCGATGATGGACATTTCATGGCTAGTAATCTTATCGTTCAGTCGGTTGAAAGCTTTTGGTCGACCTTCTCAAGGTAATTCTAAGTAGAGACCCTTCTGTTGTTAGGGTAAACTTCAACCGTCAGACAGAGGTTGTATCATTATAATTTGATAGACAACCCTCCTTGGACAAGGGGCCTTCTCAAAGGATCAAAATGTCTTTTGTGGGGTGTCATTTGACTATCTTTACGAGGAGTTTCAGACTCATTTAAGGGAGCTGGTCATGAACGACCGTCCCTGGGGTTTGGTTCTTTATATTTCTTCATTTCGGTTGTGCTTTTGTTTAGTCAGTTTGGAGTTCCAACTGAAAGAAATGACCCTTGGTTTTTCATCTTTTAACTATCCCAATGCACTGTCCTTTGGTGTTCATAAGCGAAACCCGTTGGATTTTCTCAAGATTTGCGCAGTCATATTTTCAATATACATATTTTGTTCACTAATTCTCTTACTTCTTAAAAGTGACAGCTATGATAAAAATAAGAGAATTAAATGTAAAAATTAACTTATTTATTTCATAATAAATAGGTTTAATAATTGAACTTCCTAAATTTTCATGCTCACAGTCCCTATAAATCAGACAAGATCAGCACTTCTCCATCACTTTTTTCTTAGTTTCTTGTCCTTCCATCGATTGTTAATAGGATAAATAATTATTGCAAGTAGCAAGAAGTCTCCTACTATGTCAGTAAATAAAGCAGCCAGATAAAGGACTTTGGAATTTTGACTAGAAAATTCTGCCCTCCCAATTATGCAAGGGAGAAAAGGAAATCAGAGAGTAGCCGGTTTGTCGTCAAAAAGAAACCAGGGGATGAGGGCCAACCTGTAATAACAAAAAGGACTGAGAAAGAAGGTTGACCAGTTGGTGAAAAGAGACCAGAAGAAGGGAGCTGACCGAAGGGAGAATATGGGTCAAATATGTGGCCCATAAGAAATAAAGGGTGAAGGGACTAGAGGAAACGACTGAGTCATCCGACTCGATGCCACTTCCTTGTGAGATGAGGAGCTCGGAGGACGTGCACCACCCTGGGGCAAAGGTCCTTGCCCTTGCACCAATCTGTGAACGACCGACTCAACAACCAATCCAGTTTGTCACAGAGACCCAATTCTAGCCACATGGGGGTACAACTCCCTTCCTTCAGTTGGTGTGACTTGTCAGATGGTTGTTCAGCTGCTTCTTGGTGAGAGCCTCCATTCAACTCAAGCTGAGTGAATCCTAGGTATAAGGAAACCTGATTTTCTTTGATGGAGTATAATTGTTATTTTTTTTTGAAATTTGATTATTCTTGTAGATGAGACCAAGAAAATCAATGATTCGTCAATGAGAGCTAGCCATTTCTCAATTCTAGAAATGGTCGAGGGACAATAAACTCTGCCATATGAAGGAAGTTCATCAGGTCCTTTGTTTGTCTTGAGATGTAGAGAGGGGTATCGACGATCAGTGAGGATCTCTAGCATCGTTGGCTCGCCAAATGGATAAAACAGTAGACTCTTTCACCCGGGAAGCTGGCCTGTAGAAAAAGGTTACATAATGCACCTGAAGAAATAGTCGATAGATCTTTGCCTAGAACACGTGGTTGAGTTGACCGCTTTATGAGTGGACATGGAGACTCTTTGAATAGAGCTAATAGAGGTTCAGGTGATTTGTTTGATCGACCAGTTCAACGAGAGGAAGAAAGTATTGAGAGGTCTAGGTTTGGGGGCAAGCCATGTATCAGAGCCTAGTGAGTCGTGGTCTTGTACTGTTTGAGGCATCTTAAGACCCTCATATAAAATATTTATTGTCTGGAATAAATAAAATGTTAATTTTGCCAAAGTTAAAAATCTCGTGTCACTTCATTTTCTTTAATTTCATGTTGATTTGACGTGAATTATTGGAGACCAAGGTACGAATTTGGAATGTTTCAAAATCTCTGAGTATCCTGTATATAAAGGCCAAGGGAAAAAAGGTGTTTGCACTTTTCAAATCTCTCTTTTCCTCCCCTTCAGTCGGTTCCTATCTCTCCTTTAGGTCAGTTTACTTCAAGCAATCAAATGGTTTCTAAGTATCCCCCCTAACTTTTTAGTTTAGTAACAACAAGTGATAGGTCTGCCCTTACATTATACCATTACAGCGTCATCCCACACAAATTAAGCTAAATTCAATTATGGTTGTGATGACTTTCGTGATCTACTTGCGGCGGATGGAGATCTTTCGGTCCTAGAAACTATTTCCGTACATGTTATATTTCAGACTGGAGCTCAATGATTACATCTTTTGATCAATTAGAAAGTTCCACCCGGTCAAATTAGGGAACAAAATTAAAGATTGAAAGTTTCAATTCCTCCATGGTATCTGTAAAGACTAAGAGATCACTACACGATTGATCAGAAGGCATGCACGAAGAGGAAGGGAGTCCTGCAATGGGTCTTGGGACATGTGTTGAATATCGTAGGCAAACACTTGTTAGTTATTCAGTATTGAGCCCATGACAGTGAACCTGATGTTGAACCCTGCACGGTTCGATGCCATGGCTTTTTAAGTTATAGGCTGCTAATTTGGATGTGGTGGAGGAGAAGAGGCAGATTGATAAGGTTTCTAGGCTTTCTTAGAAAGAGTTGAGGAAAAGGAAGGGTGTCACTTCCAAAGCCAGAAGGGAAAAGGTCGGGAGAGGACGACCAGGTGGTCGGTACTGTCGTAGCTTTAGAATTGCTTTTCTCTATTTTTGAAACAATAGTAGTTATTTAAAATATTGTAATAAGAGAATTAATCTCGATCAAATGAAACTCACTTTAATGAACTTAAGGAAATTGAGGGAGCGTCACCAAGAGGAGGAGCATACTTCGAGCATTATTAGATAAAATGATGAGGGGTAGCGATCGTCAACACAGGGAGATCCTTAGATATCTTCCTCAGGCTTCTTCTCTCTATTTGAAAGAGGGGAGGCAAATAGGCTTTCTCCTCGGTCACCAATTGAATCAGCGGAGCAAGTTAAAGTGGAGAACTTGGAGGAAAGCTAGACCGAAGAAAAGGAGGTTGAGTCAAAGTCTGCTCTAGAGTGTGGGCTGACCTTCTTTGAAGTAGTGAATTGGAGAATGGGCAAGGCTCCGAGAAAAGATTTTGATATGTCCCACCATTTACCTCTAATAAAAAAAAGGGAGGTAAGAGTTACTAAAGTTTGCTGCAAACGAAGTTGACAAAGGTCTTCAGCAGCCCAGACTTCGACTTTACCCTAATAAATGTGGTAAGGGATTGGATCCCACAAGCTTGAAGGACATATGAGTACGCCTTGTTCATCGTTGATGTGCTTTGGTTGGAAGGCTTACAAAATTTCTTAAACAACCTCCAACTTAGAGACATCTGCCACATGGTTGACTGATATCAGCTACTTGGACTCGCGACCGCATGTCATCTCTCTTCCTTGAAGTGAGAGATAGAGCTTTGAAATGAAAAATAAGGGTGAAAGAATTCATGCCACGAGCAAGAGCAGTTGAGGACCGCGTGGCCTTAGTAGAAGCTCGAGTGGAGGAGGCTAAGACGGAGTTGGAAATTGCGTCCAAGTGGGTATTTGCTATTCAAGAGAAGAATGCAGAACTGATGGAGTAGGTGGCCATGATGAAGTTGACCGAATAGTTTTTTTTGTACTCAAGTTGCCCATTAGAAGATAGGAACTAAGTAGACATCAACCAAATTGCCAGAGTTGGAATGGCCAACTCAAAGTATATTGATCTAGATGAGTTCAAAACGCTCTTATAATAGCAGCTCACGTAGAGAAATTTGAGGGTGATAATGTAATAAATGATGGATTGTCAGACAATCGACCCAAAGACTCCTAGATTGAAAAAAAAAAATCTTTTGCATGTAATCGAATCATTGTATAGAAAAAGTTTTGTCCATAAAGAAAAGATATGTAACTAAATACTTATATAAATGAAAAACGACCTTCAATCAATTTTTACCTGTGTTATTATGATATGTCACATTATTCTCCAGTAATTTAGTCAATTTTGATATTTACTTTACTCAACTCATGTTTTATAATAAGTGTTCAACTGAGTTGTTATCTTCAACGTCGTCGACCATTGAGATTTAGTCGCTGGGACGAGTTTTAGGAATAAGTTCTTATTGCTCGAGCATTGAGGGTCAGCATTTGTGCACATCAATGGAATGTCATGGTGTCATTGTCAGCCACTTTTGGATGCCTGATTTGTAAATAACAATATTTGTTGTCATACATTATTAAATTTTTTTTAATATATGTATTTATTTATACAATTATAATACTTCTTTTTGGGGTAAATAAAAGAAAAAACCCGGAGGGTTGCCGCATTGGAAGTATTTTTCTGTTATTTATATCTCTTCGTCGAAGGCCCTACGATTCTCTGGCTAGCGCCGGTGTTCTGTTCGCCTCTCGATCCGACGTTCTCTCCGACTTCCAATTACGCAAGTGTGATAAAGTCGCTCAGCGTTTTAGATCGTTCAATTACGCGTTTGGATATTTTTTTTTTAATTTATGCAATTTATTTTATGCAGCGTTGTTTTGAAGCAGTGGAGTACCGGACGCTTATTCGTACTCACATTCTCTCGCCTTCCTTCTGTCTCAGATTTTCGGATACGTCGTCTCTCAACGTGGAAGGAGGAATCTGCAAGCATGTTTGGCTCCACCAATCGTATGTTGATCTTTCGATTCTCCTTGCATTTGCTGTTTTGGTTTCATGCTAATAGGTCTGTTTTTTTTTTTTTTAATGTTTTGAGGGGCGTGATTGAAGTTTGTAATGGCTTGAGAAGAATTAGCGTTTTTTTTTTTGAGATTTTATGCTTTTTGATTTATGATGGGTTCTTTTGCTGTCTGATCATCCTGATGCTGTGGGTTTCGTTTTGATCTTTTTTGTATTTTTTTTTTTTTTTTGGTGTGAGTTCTTGAACGTCCTGATGATGGGGATGGATTTTTATTCTGCTAATGGATTTTGTGAATTGTGGAAATTTGAAGAAGCTGGGTTTAGTTTTTTCTTGTAATTAAGTGCTTGTTTGCGTTCACTGCACTTTTGATATTGGAAATTCTTGTTCTAACTATGTGCTTATACTTTTTCCCTCGTTTATTCATGTTCATGATTCACAATTGGTTTGATTTTGTTGTTAATAATGTGTTTTTTCAAGGATATTAGTGAATTATGCTTTTTTTTTTTTGCCTTCAGAGATGCACTAATGACACCTCTTTTGTTGATGTTTAGCCTTTGGGCAGTCTTCTAGCAGCCCATTTGGTTCTCCTTCAGTCTTTGGGCAAACAAACAGTGCTGCGAATAACCCTTTTGCTCCAAAGCCATTTGGGAGTCCAAATCCTTTTAGTTCTCAGACAGGGCTTTCAGCATTTGGTGTATCAACTGGAGTTTTTGGGCAGCCTTCTTTACCTGCATTTGGTGCATCTTCTTCACCGGCATTTGGGAGTTCAATGCCTTCTTTTGGGGCTTCATCTATCCCAGCATTTGGGAGCTCATCTTCTTCTTTTGGTGGTGAGTAATTTTCTGAAAGTGGCATTTGCACATACATACCACTCATTTCTCATGCATTTACATATCTAATTCCTAAACTTTTCTTTTTAAATGTATATCTCCCAGATCCATTATATCACATAAAAATGCGACTATTTTAACTTTCAATTAGTGAAATATACCTTTTCATCTATGCGTAAATTGGCATACATGTAAAAATTAAAGTATAGTTGCTAGACATGTGAATGCCTATGAATTGAGTGATATGTATCTAAATCTTCCTTTTTGAAATGTTTTTTTAATTGTTTTTTTTTGATTGAATAGTATACATTTCGTAAGCCCAATACTTTCATGAATCTCATAATATAGGTATGATTCAGTGAATATTACATCATGATTTGTATTTTCTGGCGGTGTTTTAGTTCCTCTCCAATGCCTCACATACATATGCAAACATTAGATGCACCTTTAGGCATACATATGATATCTTATTCTACTTGAACACTGAATTTTTAGTAGTAAACTAAAGCTTAAGAAGCAGTCATGGACAATACTTAAAGTATAAATTCGTTGCCTCAAATTTTGTGCAAAAATTCACAACAGTCATATATGTCTGGACTTCTTATTATTGTTTTATTAATTTACTTTAGATATGCCTTTTTTCATCAGATTGCTATCAATATATGATTTTTTTTAAAAGCTATAGTTCATGTCAATGGAATAAATAAATTTTTTTTGAGGCTATTATGATCAGTCCTGTCTTTTGAAAAGTGAATTTTAAGATATGGTAATGAACAAGATTTTTATGTTCATTATATTTTACTTACTTTTAATTCAGTGAATTAATTGGTAGGAACCATTTCATTTTCTTTGTTTTTATGCACATGATAATATGAAATCATGATATATTATGTGTAACAGGTTCACAACCTTCTTTGAATTTTTATTTCTCCTTTTTTTATTGTTGTCAAAAGGTTAAATCTTAAGCCAGTTCTAGAATCTGTAGGCACCATTTCTACTATGGATTGCATCAAGAAAGGCAGTATATGTTTACAATGGTTATCTGAATTTTATCAAAAGGAGTGCAAGTAGTCTTAACTCTTTTGTGTGGAATGTACAAAGAGTTTCAGTTGTTTTTTGCAACCTATGCCTTTTTATTTCTTTGAAAAAAGTTATACTTATCACAGTTTCATCTTTGAAATACTGCAGTAATGTAAATATAACAACAATATTATTTCTTTTTTTGAACATTTGCTTGTAATTTGCCAGCCTAGGGGCTGCTTGGCGTATTTTTTTTGTTCATGTAGTACTATGTTATTTATGATAAGCGATGTTTGATTTGATGTTATCTTTCACATTGAGTTAATTTGGATAACTTTAGGTTTTTAAGATTCAGGTAGTATAATTTTCTCAAAAGTAGATGCCATACAAATTATTCCAATATTACCCGCTTAAAAAGTGGAGTATTTTTAATCACTCTTAATTATTCTAAATAATATTTTATTTATTGAATAAGGCGACGTTTTAAACCTAACACACAACATTTGAAAGATAGTATTGCTATTTGAATAGCAGTTTTATCTGGATAACAATACAATCTAAATAACATTCAACCAAACGCACTCTATTGTCATTTGAAGTCAGTGCTCTCTTATAGGCATCACGCCTAAGTTTCACATGCAATTTATTATTTTTTTGGTAAGTTTTTGCTATTTATCTTCCTCATTTTTATTAGGATCTTCTGTTTTTGGGCAAAAACCAGCTTTTGGAGGATTTGGGTCTACTTCCAGCCAGGCTAGTCCATTTGGCGGCTCATTTCAACAAACACAGCCAGCATTTGGAAGCAACATGTTTGGTTCTTCTTCACCATTCGGTGCTTCAAGTCAACCTGCATTTGGTGCAACCAGTACCCCAGCATTTGGTTCAACAAGCTCACCAGCATTTGGTGCAGCTTCTACCCCCGCGTTTGGTGCATCAAGTACCCCAGCTTTTGGTGCTACCAACACTCCAGCTTTTGGTTCTAACACGGCGCCGGCATTTGGTTCTACATCAACTCCATTATTTGGTAATACAGGAATGGCATTCGGGGCATCCAACACCCCAGCATTTGGCGCTCCAAGCACTTCATTGTTTGGTTCTGCAAGTACTCCGGCATTTGGTGGATCAACTACTCCAGCTTTTGGTTCTTCCAGTTCTCCAGCTTTTGGTTCAACAAGTACATCTTCCTTCAGTTTTGGTTCTGCGCCGTCATCTTTTGGCCAGTCAACACCCGCATTTGGCAGCTCACCGTTTGGTTCAACCCCCTCGCCTTTTGGAACTCAAAGCTCTCCATTTGGTAAGATTTCTTAACATATCATTTTTTTGGTATTCACTGGCTTATTTCTATAGTCAATTGGCTTGATGCAGTTTTGGTCTTTTGTAGCCATTTGAAATTGTTTTGTAGACATTTTTTTCTTCTTTTTTATGACCTTTTCAATTATAGAAATGTGATAAATTATTTTTGCTGAATTGTCATATTTTCAAGGTTCATATTTTTTCTTTCTTTCCTAAACGGTATATAATCACTCGGAGCCTTGGAATGATTAATATTTTTCAGGTGCTCAGACATCAACACCTACATTTGGAGGTCCTGGTTTTGGACAATCAACTTTTGGGAGTCAAGCTGGAGGCAGTAGAGTAGCACCTTACACTGCAACGCCTGAGCCTGATGCTACTGGTACACAGCCTGCTGGAAAGCTAGAATCAATATCTGCAATGCCTATTTACAAAGATAAAAGCCACGAGGAATTGAGATGGGAGGATTATCAACGTGGTGATAAAGGTAAGATCGTTGAAAACTGCATTAGAAATAGATATTAGCGGAATTTCTTGTGTCCTGAATGTCCCAACAAACATTTTTAACGAGAAACTTATAACGAATCGCTGTTCATGATTTTTTATGTTGGATTTTTGTGAATAAATAGTGTAGAATAGTAGTTTAAACCTGTCAACTATTTTTTTGAAATCATAGTTTGATTCATTCAGGTTATATTTGTGTTTATGAAGTAGATGCGTGTATGTATGAAGTTATATGCATATTGATGTATGAGATGAACCTATCTTCTTTTAGAAAGAGCATGTCATTCTCACTCCTACGAAATTCATTGCTACCCAATTTGTCTCCTTTAGAAGTTGGCTCTATAGGGCCTTTTTTGTTTTAATTTTTCATTCGCTTTTTTTGTTTTTTATCACTATTTACTTGCCGTGGTTATACCATTTTGATACCACACCATCAACTAATTAGTTCCAATAGACTTAATTTGTCATAGAAGAATCTCAATGAACAACGAATAACCTGAACCACACCAATTTTTGTCTTTATGATCCTATTTTTTATGGCCAGATTTTCATTTTTAAATTAGCTTGAAATGCAATAAGGAACATGAAACCACAATATTAACTAGGGATCAGTTTCTTTGTAAATAGCATCTATTGTATCTGAATTTCATTATTCATTAGACTTTAAATTATGAAGATTACCAGCGATTTTTGTTTTGCCTTTCTAATTTATTGCCTCAGGATTCAACAACTCAATGTCTTCATATTCAATCCTAATATCTTTAGGATTCAATGTTTGCTATTTTTTTATTTAGTTTTCTTATAACATCCTTGTATTTTTCACAGTTATGCTACTTATCCTATGACATTGATATAAAGAAAAGTATATATTATTTTGCATTCAATCTCACAAAATTTGTGTTTTTGAACTAAATATTATCATTTTCTTTTTGTTGCAATTTTGCTTTTATTTAAATAAGTTTTGTATATTTTCCTCTGATGCACCTTTGTCATAATCTAATTTGTCTGACACACACACTACGACAATGAAATAGAGCCTAATATATCAATCCACTGAAAAATTTATAACATCATATCAAGACATGCCATTCGATATAACGACAAAGCTACTAATATTTAGAAAAAAATTCTCTAGAAATTTGTGCAAAATAGTTTTTTTGCTAAAGAACATAAATTATTTTATCATACGCAAAGTACTCTTAAAAAATATTAATCAAAATTTTTAAGGGTGCATTTTGGGTGGTGGTTGTTTTTGTAATGTCTGATGCAAAATCGTTTTAAGAAAAGTTAAGATACCTCTCTTTTCATTTAAAGCCACCAAAATATGGCTTTCATGTTCAGACATTTTTTTTTGTACTGCTTAGACAACTAGTATAGCTAGACTACCGTGCCTTATGTAAAATTATGTTTTGATCTCAAATCACCTAACAGATAAAGATGACTTTTGAATTTCATTATTCCCCAATCGTCAATGTTGAACTGCTCGTGATCTCACTCAATCATTTTATTGGATTTCTCACCTTCCATCTGTGTATTTTATATTTTACTCATAATATGGCTTAAACATTTAGACTAGTTAAGTATTATCTGATTTTCATTCTCATTTTGGTGGACACTTTTGCTATTATTTTTTAATTTTGACACTCATGATTTCGTCACTTGTCGTTGAGAATTTTTTTCGTATCTTTTCGATTGATCACCAAAAGAATATTGTTTAGCTCGATCTCTAGTTTGACGAGTTATTGTCCATTCTCAAAATAGCACTTCTCGCTCAGTCTTTTTTCTTACTACCAGTTGAAGGTGAAAATATTGTTCTTCTTGGATCAAATCAATTAGATTTGAACCTCTTCTTCATTAGACTCTCTAATTGGTATTACAATCACCTTTCTCTACCCAATATCCTATCTTTTTGGAGTTGCTAACAAATCATTCTCAAATGGTCTTGTTGTCTCTATCAACATTAAACACATTCTAGAATTCTTGTTACTTAGTGGTTGTTAAGCAGGATCTTTCAAGCCTCAATCTATAATGCTAGTTTTCCAATTTTTCTTGTGAAGATTAGCACACAAAAGCTCTGAAATTTATCCCACCGTTTATAGAATTCGAATCACTTTCTCAGCCCAAGTTATAAGTTGAATTTGGGTGAGTCAACATCTTGAGGTTGACCGTCAAAAGTGAAGTTCAGCCAAAAAGAATTTCTTTGAAGAAAGATTCTTCTTTCTGTCCCACTGGTCAAAGCTAAGCAAGCTAATAATACCTGTCTTTGTTTTCATTAACGATTGGGTCAAGTGTTTCGAAGCAAGAAACTATGACTCCCATGCATTTTCTTAAACCAGTAAGACTTGATGCGGATTTCAGACTCTACCCACGCCCAAAGGGGGTTTCCCAATCGTCATTCTCGCATCAAAAGTGACCTTAAAGTAAAGAATCCAACATGAACAGAATGGCCCTTTGGAGTACCAAGGTAGGTTTCCACCTAACTCAACTCAAGTAAAGAAGGAAGCTCAACTCATGATCATGAGCATTATTTTCATGTATTCTTTTTTGTAATGCTTTTTATTTTTCTTACATTGTGTAAGCTGGTAGTGGGAACAAAGCATTGCCTGAAAATTATCACAAATTCAACCCAAAAAATAAACATTAGATTTTCCATCTAAACCTATTATTATCTTAACCATCACATATGGGTTTCATCTTACAATACAAACACAACTAATAATACCGTTCCACAACTAATGCATAATTGCATAAATAAGAGACGAAAATTGGTAAAATAACATAAGCTCTTAATAATGTAATATATTGCTATAAAATAATTGATTAAATAAATTATATTTAAATACATTTTAATTAAATAATATGAGTCAACTTCAAGTTTAATATAAAGCCTTTAAATAATTACTTCTCCAACACTGAATAAATTTGTTCATTAACATAAATAAATGAGTTTGTTTGTGTTTAACCTTGGTTCATTTAGCCTTCAAGTATTTAATTACCAGCTTGAGTGAGTATTAATCAAATCAAGTCCAAACTATTCCGTGAGTCCATTCGGTACACTTTTAGCCTTAGAGGCTGTAAGAATTTTGAAGCAATTAAGATGTAATCTTTGTCCAAGTGATTTCACCATTTTTAGTCTCGAAGGGAGAGTTCTTTCTCTTGGGAAAATGATGGAGTGCAATTAGCTAATTAGTTCATATTGGTTTTCATTATCATAGCCCAACCACAAAGAGCGAATTGGTCAACAAAATAAGTAGAAGTATATTGGATTTCATGTCTTTGTAGGAATATCATAATTTGTTACTAAATTTCCTTATTTATTTTTAATTTAAATTTGTTTAAATATAATAAAGAAATGTGGGGGGCGTGGTATTCATTTTTAATCATGATTTAGTTTTTGTATAAACAGGTCCTTATGTTTATTGACGTGCATTATTGATTGGATTATTGAAATATGTAGAATTTTTGCTGTCTCGCCTTAATTTTCTAATTTTATTTTATTGAAAATTGTACAAGTTGATATGTTGTTGATTTATCATCAACAACACTGATTTTTTGTTTCTTGAATTTTACTTTATTTCTAAATCTTTCCTTCTGTTTTTCATGAACTTGTAAAGTATCCCAAGACTCCCATTTTTCTCTATCATATTATACATCACTTCTATTCACTTCATTGCCCACAATAAAGAGATCTCATTTTTTTTTTCTCTTCATGGTTTTGTAAAATGTTCTAAATCCGAGGGATGCAATGGTTTTGACAATGTTCTCATTCATAAACTAACCTTGTTTGGAAAATTTGATGGCAATTTTGGCTCAAACTATGGATTAGTGGTGGAACGTTGTAGATTGAAGTTTATGTATGATATTATCACACCCCGGGTCCATAAGATTGTATTCTCCAACAACACAGGGCGTGATGAAAATAATTGAACTTTTTGCATTCTCAAAAGAAATGATTGTATATAAATAATGATAAAAATAAGCACAAAAAATAAATTTTAATTTATTTCACAAATAAATGTCATATAATCGATACAACCGAAGGAAATTGAAATAACAACAAAGATGCTACCCAAAGCTAAAGAGGGAAAAACAAGTTAATTAAAACAAATACTAAACATACCAAATAAGAATCTAGATTTTTCAAATCTGATGCTATGAGGCCGGTCTTATAAGTGGTTGAATGAAATTTATTATATAAAAATATCAACGAGTGGGCTTTGCAAATAAAACCCAGTAAATACTATTTATTAAAGCATAAAATACTAAATAAATGAGGCACACAGTATGAACAACAAAAAAAGATAATTTATTTTATGCATAACAAAATCTGTAAAAGGATTATCACATGCTTATGATCATGAAAATGACCGGCTTGAGCACATGCTCTTTTTTATAGATATTTACAGGTTATCACATCAGGTGTGCTTACACGTATAGGGTTTACTAATCCTTTTAATACTACTTGATAATTTACAAGTGCAGTAGGTGTGTGTCAGTCTTCAATGACACCATGGAATAAAGAAATATAGTTACCAATCCTATGAAAATCTACTGATTTCTCTGAGGACCTATCGATCCGACTAGCCATAGCAAAATAATTTAATACTGATATAATAATATTATAATATCTTATATATTTCATAAATCTTAATTAAAGCACAAGAATATAACTACAACATGTCCACTGACATTTATAAACAATTATGAAGCTGCAATACTGAATTTTAACATATCAAAGCTATAAAGAAAATAATGAATACTAAAATCATAAATTGCCAGCAATTAAATATGCGTTTCTACCGAAATAAATTAAGATTAATTGCACATGAAATTCATTATAAACAAAATTGATATCTACTGTAAATATATGAAATTTAATGGGGACGGATGACAAACCTACATTTAGTTATGGATAATAAAAATAGCAAGTGTAACACCTATAACTAGGAATTGTACTTTTATCCCATAATAAAGAGCAGTTCATTGCCTCGTTCAATTTATTTTTTCAATCGACGTTGAATGACAAATCCTGCACAAATCAGAATCCTCAAAATCGAACAATTATGCAATTAAATATATTAAGATTAATTATTTATTAGGTTAGATATAGGTATTGATTTGAAATTAACATTATTCTAACCTAATGATATTTTCAAGTAAAATAATAAATTTAATGATTTTAAATTTGATAACAATATTATCGAAAGAAATAGAAGTAGGAATCAAGGAGTGAGCACACCATAGGTCTCAACTATGGGAGGACGAAGCTGCAAAGTTGCTAGAAGGAGAAAAAAGATAGGAGTTTCGGTGGTTTACACATGCCACGATCCCATCGTTCCCTTCTTGAATAGCTCTAGTTGCGATTGTATCGCAAGGGTTCAACGAAGGAGGGGAAATATAGAAGTTTCGGTGGTCTTTGTATGCCACAATCCCGTTGTTGTTTTCTTGGCTAGTTTTAATCACTATTGTATGGCAAGGGTTCCGTCACTAGGGCAGTGGCTTTGGCGAACCACAATCAAGAGAGGGGAAGTACGTTGACAGTGGTTTCAGTGGCTATAAGAGGAGGCGAGCGAGAGGTGAGTGATACCCCAACTTCAGTTTTGATTCTCCCTAAATAGCTGAGAGAGGTGATTACACAACGATAAAAAAAGGAAAGACAATAACACAAATCGAGGAAGAAAAGGAAAGAATCGTGCATTGGGGAAGTCAGTTCAGGATGAGCAATTCGGGAAGGCGTCGGGGATTGAGATAATGAATGGAGAAGGGGAAAATTTCAGTTCTTACATACATGGGCAAAAGTTAGACTCTAGCTTCAGTTAGCTTGTTTCAAGCCCTATGTTGGTAGGGAGGTGGCTTTCTTGTGAGAGTTGTTTTATTTATGATTATATAGTGTTACTTTGGGATTTTCTCTCATTTATGAGTTTCTATTGTTTGCGTTGTATTTGCTCAAATAATCAAAGATGAATGAAAAGAGAAAAAGAACTTTTTTTTCTTCTTTATTTTGGTCAAATGGCACTTTACTATATTCTTTGTTCCTCACTTGCTTCTTGTCTTTTTGCTTTATTTTCTTCTCACTCCCTCGTGCATTGGGGAAGTCAGTTCGGGACGAGCAATTTGGGAAGGCGGCGGGGATTGCGATAATGAGTGGAGAAGCGGAAATTTTTAGTGCTTACATATAGGTTGTTGATGTATGGGCAAAAGTTAAACTCTAGCGTCAGTTAGCTTGTTGCATGCCCTATGTTGGTAGGGAGGTGGCTTTCTTGTGAAAGTTGTTTTATTTATGATTATATAGTGTTGCTTTGGGATTTTCTCTCATTTATGAGTTTCTATTGTTTGAATTGTATTTGCTAAAATAATCAGAGATGAATGAAAAGAGAAAAAGAATTTTTTTTTTTTCTTGGCACTTTACTACATTCTTTGTTCCCCACTTGCTTCTTGTCTTTTTTGCTTTATTTTCTTCTTACTCTCTCTTTAGAACTCCTTGCTATTGCATCCACAATTATTTATTTATTTAGTTTCTAAGTTCCTCATCTTTGTCATTCTTCTTGATCCATCGAAGATATATTTGTTGTGCAATATTTCTTGTGGATCCAGCGAATCTCTGTCGAGTCTTTTCCTTCTTTTTATGTATTCCATTAAGAACTTGGTGGTTGATTGTGTTCATTCTTGTTTTCATGTATGTATTTAGCCTAGTATTTATATTTTTCTCAAAGTTAGGCTTTTTGAATACATGATCACTTTTTTTTTTTGTTTGTAAATTCAGCTTCATCAGTTTTATTTTGAGTTAACCATTCATGAGTTAAAAATTGAACGATATATATAGATTCATGTCAATATGCAATTTAGGCCTCGCATTTGGTATGAAAAATTTTCCAAAGATTGTCTACATGCTATGAACACCAAGATATTAAGTTCCATGTTATTGTAAAGTTTCTATGCAATGACATCTTCAATTTCTTCTCATTCCGTGCAAACTTTTAATTTATTAACTTTTGATGGAGTGGATGGAGGCTTTCAATATACATTTGATGCATTGGAGGGAGGTTTTTGATATGTACGAGTCATTTATGCCACTGGTTTACCCTTGTTGAATGGGATGACCTACCTTGATCTTTCACTCAAAGTGCTTATAAAGTATAAGATATGATATTTAAGAAACATTTTAATAAGAAGTTAAATATATTGACTTGGAATCTTGAAAGAAAGAAAATTAAACTTTGGTTGAAACAATGGCATGGATTAAGCCCAACTTAATATGTTTTGTGTTATGATCAAGGAGTGTAAAAAAGTATGTCAGCTCAGTGCCCACTTTTTCTTTTTTTTTTCTTATTAAAATCATTCAAGTTATTTTTATGCTTCTTAACATTTCCCTTGTTTCAGTGTTTCTGTTAGACATGTTGCTTGGCATGCTCAAGAAAACCCTTTTGGAAGTGTTAGTGACATTACTTCCGTGAAAATTTTGATACAAGATTTTTTTTTTGGAGGCTTTCAGCCTAGATCAACTTGATTTTCTTGATTTTTTTTTTTTGTTTGATAAATCTAATGACCAAAAAGGTATCAAAGAATTGTTGCTCAAGCAAAACATTTTAAATGTTTGGATTAATTTAGTTGAGGTAAACACGACTGGAATTTTATTGAAGATATGTTATTAGATTATTTTGGGATGGTGGGTGAGGAAGAACATGGCAAAGGATGCTTGAAATATGTAGATGTTATTGGTACACTGAGGGATAAAGAGCATAGGAAAGAAAAAGTTTGAGACATGCGAACGTTAAAGTTTATCATTATAGTAGTTTATTAACTACCGTTCTCTTTCCAGCAGTGGTATAAATGAATCAAGCTCTCGTGTGTTGTTTGACTTAGCTTATTAAGCAAACATTTCAAAGTTTTATGCGAGTTTTTCTCATTATTTTATCGAGCCAAATACACTCTATCAATTAACATAAAATCTATTTGAACATCTTATATAAACTATAGAATATAGTTGCAACCATTTATATTTGTAGATGTCCATGCAAATATAATTATCTCAGTGCAAATATACACAATCTTTGTAAGTGCCCATGCACACAGGGATATATATGCATTTTTTTATGTATAAATAAATATAATGAAGTTATTATCAAACCACGCAGGAACAAACAACACCTTGTTTGGGCTTGGTTTGTTAAACATACAACTTTATAAAAAAAATAGTATGAGTGGAGCTAATTGTCAGGTGAACACGAAAGCTTTTTTTGACAGCAATACATAACAAAAGTTTTTTTTTTGTCCCCTAATGAGATTGACACATCTTTTCTACTTTTTTGTCGAAAAATGAGATGGCATTGCATCTTTTAGGATGCATAAGCATATCATTATGATAATTCTTTTACATTATTCTTTTACAAAATTGGTGGATGGTGCAAGATCCAAGGTATGCTTGGAATGCCTCCTAGGAATATGTATGGTTATTACCAGAGTGCTCTAGTCAAGGTTACCTATTTAAGATTTCCAATCTTCGATATGACTTAGATGGATTTATTGGCTAATTTTTCCCATCCTATTCCTAGTCCCAATATTTTGACATCCATCTGCTTTCTCTCCCCCTGCACACCTTATCTGACATTCTATCTATGTACATAATTTTCTTTTGTAATGTTGACCTTCACCTCATAACATATATTGGCACCATTATTTATGATCTCTTCCCCCTGCACACCTTATCTGACATTCTATCTATGTACATAATTTTCTTTTGTATTGTTGACCTTCATCTCATAACATATATTGGCACCATTATTTATGATCTCTTCTATTAGAATATTTGTACTGCATGCACGAAATATTTTTTGATGCAATAGTCAAGCAAATTAAAGGCTTATATAGATGTAAGCATGCACATATTCGGGTATTTAAGTGATATACCACAAATTTTGCAATGATATTTGAATTTATTCAATACTTGTCATGTCATAGAGTTCATACATTACTGTTCTTGAGGTCTTGTAGTTTGCCTATGGTTCATATGCTTTGTTTTTTTTGGGTGAAAACTAGCAATTGCTTTGTCTTCTTGTTGCGCAATTTATTTCTTGAGGTCTTGTAGTTTGCCTATGGTTCATATGCTTTGTTTTTTTGGGTGAAAACTAGCAATTGCTTTGTTTCTCGCTGCGCAATTTGTCCATGTATGAAGTAACACAGGTTCTTTCTGTCCATCCACATTTAGTCCTTGGTGAAGTACATTACACTCGTAATTTGATGTTGGTAAGGAATAGAGCTGAAGATGACTTATCAACTTGTTTCTTTTCTTGTAATGTTTAAAATTTAGGCTTCATATTCACAACCATGTCAATGTGGACATAAATTACATCACCTTTAGTCAGAAAGAAAATCACAAAAAAAAAAAAGAAGTATATAGTTCTCCGCTAAAATGTTTCATCAAACAAATTCTAAGAATTGAAAATATATATGTCTATGTAGACTTTGGAGGACTTTCTAATTTTTGACGAATAGTTGTCTCAATAGAATTTGTCATCATTTTGTGATGCTATGCTTAGCAATACATATGTTTAATATGTTTGAGAGATAATATATTCACCTTTGATTGAGATCCTTGTACTAGCAATGCTCCTGTTATTAGTACTTGACTGTTTATGATTTGCTGATGCATTTTGCTCACTATAATTGACTTTGTATTTTCTATCACTTTGTTTAGGTGGTCCAAATCCTGCTGGACAATCAAGTGGAATAAGTTTTCCGACATCAACACAATCGAACCCATTCAGTCAAACGAGTGCTTTTGGTCAGACAAGTCCATTTGGTCAAAGTAGTGTTTTTGGTCAAACAAGTGCATTTGGTCAGGCTGCTGCTAATCCTTTCTCATCCACCACCTCGTCAAATCTTTTTGCTCCTAAAACTCCAGCTTTTGGTTCTACTGGTTTTGGATCATCATCAGCTTCACTTTTCAGCTCACCATTCTCATCATCCTCAACAAGCCCCTTTGGCTCAACATCTTCCACCCCTTCATTATTTGGGGCGCCTTCGTCTGGTTTTGGCTCTAGCAGTTCATCCTCTATTTTTGGCAGTGGAAGTGCTCCGGCTTTCGGTTCGTCTCCTTCTATTTTTGGTTCCTCAATGGTGGGATCCACTTCTTCCTTTGGATCTGGTCTAACTTTTGGAAACACTCAGTCTTCTGCGTTGTTTTCTTCAACTGCTTCTCTTGGTCAAACGCCTTCTCCCTTTGGGCAGTCTACCGGTTTTCAACAGAGCGCGCCAGCTTTTGGTTCAAGTCTATTCAACACGCCATCAACTGGCTTTGGTGGAAGCCTCTTTAGCAGTTCAACACCTTCATTGAGCAATCCTGCAGGATTTGGTCAACTGACTGTAAGTGAAATTTAGCATTTTTTCCCCATAATTTCTTTGAACTGAATGTAACTTTTGCTTTAATTTTTTTCTCCTATGTTATAATTAATATATATATATATTTCTTTTCATTGAACTAACTGACATTGTTTTTACTGTACCTCTGCTTGCTAGCCCTCCTTTTCCACTCCTTTTCAACAATCTGCTCCTGCACAAGCATCAAGTAACTTTTCTTTTGGTAACCTTGGTCAGGCACAAATAGGTAAACCAAATCATTAATGTAATTTTTTATTTTCTTTTGTGAACTTAATTTTAAGTAACTTTTATAGTAACTTAGGTCATACGTGAACATACAGTTAATTTATTATTTCACATTTACCATCTTCATTTCAGCTCCTTCTGGAGGGTTTGGTAGCTTCCCCAGCTCCTTTAATCAGGGAACTTTTGGACAAAGGTATGTTTCTATTATATATTCAAATATTCCGAACGTTATCTTGAAATTTGATAAATTTAGGTAGTTGTTAGCTTCTTTAGAGTTGTTTGAAGCATCTGCCTACTCTAAAGTACATTTATTTCCCTTTTTTTTCTTAAACATTCAGTGTCCAGTTCTAAAAAGAATCGATGGTACATGAGGAATTCCATAGTCTTTTTTTTTCCTTTACTTTTTGAAACTCGAAAATCGCAGGATCCTCGAATATCTCTACAAGGAAACAAATATGCTATGCTTAATAAAACAATAACTTTTATGTAATAAAATGGGATGTGTTGGTGCTTAAGGATTCTTTTTGCAGCAGTCATATGGATTGTATAAACGTAGCCAGTCTGCATAATGAGGTTTCAGGAGTTCAAGTACACTGTATCACTGGTTATCCGTAGAATTATTTTTATTGTGGTGAAAATGGTGCATTCTGCCATGTTTTAGAGGAAATTGATTTCCTCTAGTTAGGTAAATATGAAAATCACATTTTCTTTTGGTCATTTTTTATAGTTAGGAACTGAAAACAATTTCATCACATGTTTATTAGCCATTTTCCATGGAGATTGGCCTTTGGGACTAGCATGTCTATTTTCATTTATTTTAGCAACATATGAACAAACAATTTGTAGAATACAAATGTTGTGCTTGCAATTTCTTTTATTTAAATTACTTTTTTTTCTTAAGATTGGAATTTTGCAGTCTAAGATTTACTCTCAATATATCCTTTTTATCCAATATTTTTTTACGTTGCTGTCTGTGTAATTGGATAAAGTTCATTTAGAGAATCCCCTGTTACAATGCCTGTAGATAATATCCTGCTGGTTTTCATATATTCATATCAGTTATTTTGGACATGTCTCTGCCAATGATAGATAATATTTTCTTAAAGGAACAAGTCTAATGAATATAATGCTTCTCTGGTAAAAGTTAATATGACAATCACTTGAAATTTTCGAAGTAATATTTGGGGGGTTTACATACCATACAATTCTTATGTATTTACTTATATAACACCTGCATTTTGATAGCTACTTGTATCACATTTTAATGTCTCAATAATATCAAATATACAGATGAAAAGGTTTATTTCAGTTTAGAAAAGTTAATGTTACTGAGATTTTTTATATGATTTAAGGATTTGGGTGTTACATTAGTAAAAATTATTGTTTAGATGTTAGCTACGTAAATGCACAAGAATTGTGTGGTGTGCATATATATATATATATATAAATGTAAAACCCTTAAGATATTTCTGCAGGGAATGCTCATATGATAGTGTTAGAATTCTGTATTAATAAATATTTTAATATTCTAATAGATAGTCTGACTGGTAATTTCTTGTTTGCCTTTCTTGTGTGGCAGCCCTGCTATTCAGGCTAACATTGTCATGCAACCCACGTCCATAACAAATCCTTTTGGAACGCTTCCTGTGATGCCTCAGATGTCTATTGGTCGTGTGGGCTCTTCTGCTCCATCAGTTCAATATGGAATTTCCAGCATGCCTGTAAGTTTTTTGAAATCTTACCAGTTATATTTAGTGATCACTGTTTATGCTCTTGTATTATGTATTTTTTTTCTTGAGTAAAGTGTCAAAATAATCCTCTGACAATATACATGGAGTGTATAAAGTGTCAAATTACTTGCCAGGCTCTTTAAATTGGGGTTTAAATAGTTCTTTGTGGGGATATTTCATCTTATATTCAAAGGATTTGGTACTAAATTGACACTTTTATAAGTTCTAGGGATAAAATGACCCCCCCTGCAAAGAGTCAGGAAACTTTTCACACTTTTCCATTTTTTCTTTCACTAATTTTTCTAGATAAATTTAGTGATTGATCTGGCTTGCTTTAAGAAATGGTTTTATATTAGTGCCAAAAATGACATTTCAAATGGACATGATATTTTATTTTGTTTTTACAGGTTTCTGACAAACCAGCTCCAGTAAGGTATTCTTCTTTAGTGGCTCCTAGACATGTATCACAGAGAAGAATCCGGTTGCCAGCCAGGAGATATCAACCTAAAAGCGATAGTCAAAGGGTTTGCTTATTCTTAATCCACAAATTGGGATCTCTTGCTCGATTTTAATCAACTGATTATTTGAATAATTATGTAGACAACACTTGAAACTTTGCTATTTACAAAACTAACTCCCAGGTGATCTTTTGAAGTATTGAACCGATGCATTTACGCGTTCCTTGTTCAAAATATTGAGAATTCGATAAAAATGGAAATCATTGCGTTTTATGGTGAATTTTGATATTTGAGTAGGAATTCAAAAAATGGATTAGAGAGTGCTAGGTTTGTAAATAGCAATGTTTTTGAGTGTTATGTATGTAATTGCCTCCTGATTATTTGATTATTATATATTGTTAACTCAATGTGATTTTCTTGGGCAGAAGTATGAGCTAATAAAAATTTCTTATTTCACAGGTACCATTCTTCAGTGATGATGAAGTGGCTCCAACGACTCCAAAGGCAGATGCACTAATTATCCCAAGGGAGAATCCAAGGGCACTGATCATTCGTCCAATTGAACAATGGCCCTCTTCAAATGGTGTTAATAAACAATCAGCGTCAAAAAATATCGTTGGTTCATCTAGCGACAATGGTAATCTATAAATTTCTGATTTTATGTGTCGTTCTTTTTTTCCTTGTTCATGACTGGCAGGTTGTGCAAACTGCAATTATAGTAGCTTAATGATGCTTTTGAGGGACTTCAATTAAAACAATATCACTGCCAATTCCACTTTCTTTTAATGGGGCATTTACATACATAGCATACAATCCTATGTATTTACATATCTCACATCTAAACTTTCATAGTTAACCCACATAACACTCAAATCTTTAATATCACACGAAATA